>JALPQI010007110.1:0-63072 GCA_025490895.1 Thaumatotibia leucotreta | reverse complement strand
GAAGTCACCTTTGCTAGTGTTGACGTAGTTACGTCAGACCTGTTGCTGTCCAGCCCGAGGGATAAGCGGAAAGCACCGCCGTCACGAAACAGCAGAATTTGTAACGATTTTCGCGTATCTGCTGCCGGGGTCATATCGCGCATTTATCGGCTAAAGGTCGCCGGTAAAGGTTAGTTCCTGTCGCCCGGTCCACTTTCTAGCACGCTCTGTAAACTAGTGCAGTACAAATGGCCATAGGAAAGGTTACCGGAGTGAAATTACATAAACATCACACGACGCGGGCACCACACTAGAACACACGCTTTGTTCTAGTCTGAATAGAAATCGTAAGATACGAGGCATACCGGGCCATAATTACGGAGACACTTGGCTTTTTTATGTCAATTACATTTACAGGGATATTTTTGACGTTTACTTAATCACGGTTATTCAATTCAATTCAATTAAGTTATTACGAATTAAAAGAAATATTGATAGAGTCATATGCATAAGCCTCTATGGCATTATAGGAAAAGTATAAATTCGTTCTCATTTCAAACAATATTTATTAAAATTCTTAACAATGTACATAGGTATTCTAGAATGTGTAATGTTCTACCTGTTATTGCCAACTGCTTTAAATAGCGTCAGGAGAACAGTTCAAACAAGTTACAAATTAGATATTTTTTAATCAAATTATATAACTTTACAAGAAAAGTTGAGTGAAAAGAAATGACCATTATTGATCGTAATTACCTCTTGATTAACCCATTATGAGTTATGACCTAGCGGTGCCGTTTGGCACCCGAATTCGTGCGTTCATATTTTCGCGCCACGAGCGAGTTTAAAGCGACGAAGGCCGATGGTTGGCTATCCATGCGGCGCTAGAGGGAGATAGCTAATAATTTTAGTACTTTGCTTCGACTTGTGCACTTGTTGCGACGAGTATTAGCGGTCATAAGTCAGAGTAGTGAAATTATCCACAAAAATGGATTTCAATCTCAAGTAAGTGGGTCATTATTTATTTATTTCGAGTAATTGATTGATGAAATGCATTTTATTTTGTTGTTATATAGTTAACTGACTAGATAGTACTGTATTTATGTAAACTTTTGATCCTGTATTTGGTTTATAGGAAGTTAAATACTGTGAGTGCCATATGGCACCCGTAGGTCGATATGGTGTCTTTTTGAAATATGTGACAAAATGTTTATTTCGTTGTTTTTCATGGGTAATAGTATTTATTATTTATCGTAGGGGATGTAAACTGCATGAGGCACTATATACTAGAAGATGACGATGAACTCGAACCGCGGATGCTTTATATTGAACCGCCGGACCCTGCAATCGACTCTGATCAAGATTCGGGTGACGAAGACAAGGCTGGTTTTATAAATAACCTCACGGGTCGTCAACTTTCCGCCGGTTGCGAAGTAGTAAGCGGTGAATCGAGCTCTGTCACCACGCCGGACACGGTCTACTAGCCGCAGAGCTCCAGAGGTGTCACATGAGGCCGGACCATCACATACACCGTCTCGCGGTTCGCGTCCTGCACGAGGCCGTTCATCATCACTTCGCGGTCGAGCTGGTGCTGGTAGAAGTCGTGGACAAGGTCGCAACAATCAAGTCTGCTCCAATCAACAGGACAGTTCTTCAAGTGAGTCATATAATTCCGAAACAGATGAGCCACCAGCAAAAAAATCAGAGAAGGACACTACATTACGAAAATGGGTTGATCATTACATAATTATTAAAATAAATATGTTTTTTATTGATTTACCTAAATAACCTTCATTAAAATCGTAAAATAAACGAATAGTCACGGGCAAACGTAAACCCAAAATACTACTGAAATAATGATATTTGCTCACATATTAGCCTAGCGGTGCCATATGGCACCCGACTTTTTTTCCAGAAGTAGCAAATTAAATCAAATTTTAATAATCAAACATGACTAAGGACACATTCAATAATAACATATTCAAAAATTATGAATTTCTGAGACCCTAAATTAATTCGGGTCATAATGGGTTAAAGCAGCGCATTCGTTAAGTTAATTAATAGAAGGAAATAAAATAAATTTTACAGTCATGTTAAATATGTAAAATCTCTTGCTTTGTAATGATGATTCAATATCAGGAGTTATACCTACGTAACTAGTGTACCTAAGTAATATACGAAACCGTAACCTATATTTAGACATTGTTTTTAAAGTTTGACTTCATAATCATTTCAAAATTCGTAGTAATCAAGCATCAAATACCATTTTCTTACAAGATAATAAAGCAATTGTGTTTAAACGGGCCACCACACTCCATTAAGCGGCGACCAAAAAACTTAATCTATTACTACAGTAATTTCGACAAAGTACGAAAACGGGCAGCCAAAGTTTTTACGAGCGATTGGTCACTTAAGCAATTGGACGTGAGAGATGTAATTTAAGTAACGTACCCTTGGGTTTCACTAGTGCAGCACTGTACGTACAATAACCGGAAATCGGTGGGCCTGGGAGGAAAAAAGATAGTAGCTGTGGGAAAGTCTCAATTGCTATTATATTTTCTGCTGTGGTATATGACAACAGCACAATGCAATACATCGCTCAAAAGTCCACCATACTACTTTACACGTGATAATGCACCTAATTCATAATAGTACCATGCCGCGGGGGCCGTTTTTAGATTTAGATTTAGTTTAGTATACCTACATTGATTTATAGTGTATTTTTATAATATTATGATTTTAATATTGTATATTTTTGTCGCTTATAAGTAAACTCCATTCGTAATTTGTAATAAATTATTGTATAAAACCATACGTTTATTTGTTATTTTTTAATATTTAACACTATTTGTGCAAAAATACCAAAGCACTATTTCATTCACTGATTTCTAAATGTAATGAGCTAGAATTGGTGCTGATACGTTGAACGTTGGTTTTTTGTTTAACACTACGAATATTTGACAAAAGTGTGACTATAGTACCGTATTATAGCAGTAGGTATTACAGCTTCTGAGAGATAATAGTAGCATGCTACACGCACAGATTAGGAAATACCAACTTGAGGTGCATTCCAAGAATAAGTTTACGTTGTCGGAAACGTGACGGCTATGCCAGCTTCCTTAAAAATATACGGAAAGTGCGAGAAATCTCTAAAAATACATCACCCAGATATATAAAGAAGATACACCAAAAATTGTATTCGCAATTTTCTTAGATGTACGCGAAGAACGGCGTCACGTACCCGACATTCTCGTGGAATGGACCTTAAAATGTTTGGTTTGCAAATATTTACTTGTAAATAAAGCTACTTATCAAAAGACGAATGTAAGTGTTAGGCTAAAACATCCTGGAAAGTGTGATAAAGCCGCCATTGATGCAGTTACGTTGCCCACACGTTGCGTAATCGGCTTACTACTAAAGGACCGGCTGACGATAGCCGCTTAAGTCGAGGTACTAAAAAGGATAAAGTTTCATATGCAACAGAGGTTTTTGTAAATTTTGTGTCGACTTTCTACTTAAGCCAAATATCGCATTGTATTGTATCGCAGTAACGGTAGTTTTGATTTAGTATTTTTTCTTAAGGAAAAACAGTTACAGGTTAGAGCACACACTCAGTAGGTCCTAATCATTTTGAAAATTACAGGTATTAAAAAGGTTAATAAATATATCGTCAGAATTATTGCTGTTAATACTAGCTAGATACTTGCACAAATCAGGTTTTGGCAGAATCAATTGATTTCATTATCGAACAACATACCTAATACGGGCACATTATTTGCAGTAAATGACGATATTATATTATATCTTCATGGATTTGTCCCCTTTTAAAATCTATAGGTAAGTAGGTACATATTTAGGTAAATTTGTAATAATAAGGCTACATTGTACTTTGTAATTATTATTCTGTTTACGAGTAAAACTAGATATAGGTATGTAGATTGATATAGTTCGAGAATTATTATTTGACCGACTGTTATCTTACTTACGACCTTTTGTTTTGCGTTAACACTTACTAGACAATCAGCAGTCGAGCACTTTTCTATAGTTAATGACGCAAAACAAAAGGTCGTAAGTGAGATAAGAGTCGGTCAAATAATATTTCCCGAACTATACCTACTTAGTATTTTACAAACAATGGGTTTTGTGTAACCCGGGGTCATAGAGTACCTATTTAGTGTTTCAAGCATTTATTTATGGCATTGCTTCTCAGTGGAGGTCTGGACCCGCACTAAGCGGTCTAGATCAACGACATATCAGATAAATCATGAACTAATTTCATTGATATTGGTTGCATTGTATTCGCCTACTATTGGAAAATACTAAGAAAAAAAAAATACTAAGAATGAGGAAAGAGAGCAAATCGTCAAACGGTAACCTACATTATGTCAGCCTCCGTAGCCTAGTTGGTAGTGACCCTGCCTAAGAAGCTGGAGGTTCCGGGTTCGAATCCCGGCGAGGGCATTATTTGTGTATATATTTATCAAATATTTGTTCCTTGGTCATGGCTGTCTATGTATTTAAGTATCTATATGTATCTATCTATTATATATACATATCGTCGCCACATCATAAGCCTTAATTGAGCTTACCGTGGGACTAGGTCAATTTTTGTAAGATGTCCCAAGATATTTATTTATTTTTTATGTTAAAAACCTAAGTATAAGATGGGAAATTATATCACCATTTTATTTCAAATTTTAATAATAAAGCAAAAACTGTGACAACCCGCGCTTAAATAGATCAGAACAGGCGATAACATTATGGTCAACAGAAACACAGCAACAGGCACAGAAAAATCTGATAAGTTATTTTAATATCAGTAATAAAGTAATAATGCCTACAGAATGAAGACTTGCGCAAGTACGGAAGGCCACAGATTTAGAACCTCCTTCGACCATTAACTAAGCTACTGTTTAATCTTGCTTCCTTATTACCCACCCACTTTCCTTTTCCATAAGAATGGGTGTGAAACCTCGTACTATAATTTCCTCCTAGGTTTATGCTTTAGTCGCTCCCTCTATTATAGTTATCTTACATTCCAATCGAAGAGTAAATTAGCTTACGGATAGATATATGCATTCAGAATATTGTTGACAGATCCATAAAAATCTAGTAAGTGCAGTTCCTTTACGGATACTTATATTTGTAACATAATAGTGATAAGCAAACTATTCAAAATCCACACGTTTTTAGGGTTCCGTAATAAATTAAATAAATAAAGATATCAACTCGGGACAACTCCCACTAATAAACTAGGAACCCTTATAGTTTCGCCATGTCCGTCTGCCCGCATCAGCTCAGTGGCCATTAGTATAGTACTAAATAAAAATTTGTAATTTGGTACAGGTATACCTACATATTAATCGCGCTGATAAAGTGGTAGAATAAAATAAAAATATTTTTCTCGTGTATGTTGCTGTAGTCGTAAAGCGGACATAATTTGTTTTTATTTTATAGTGTGGACTCGCTGCATAGATCTTTTAAAAAGAATACGGGTCCCAAAATAAAGTTTTTCTCTAAATTCAATATGTTCGGAAATAACCGCTCTAAAATAAAAAAGGCGTTTTTAAATTACTACGGAACCCTATACTGAGCATGATCCAAGATGCTCTGGGCCAGTTGTTGATATCATATTTTCATTCTAATATAAAAGTATGATTATTTCCGATTCTTTATTAACTGATTTAATGAAGTTGTAGATGTATGTAGACAAACGGGCAGTTTTTGTATTTATGTAGGATTAATAAGGTTTTCTATTTTAAAAGCTACCAGTTTAGTTTATAATTGTACTGACTTGACTATAAAAACATGTATATGTTATTGTACCCCATATTAACAAATCAACTTTATTAATTTAAACTAAGTTTCAGTGAATATTACTTTGAATAAGGTGTATACTTAAGTAATTCATACTTGGTAGATACATACTTTTACTCATTTAAATATTGTAACGTATCTTAGCATACCTATCTATCTAGTAAGTAATTTCACCTAGCACGCTCCAGATTAATCGAATAGCCTGAATACTGGAAGATTAGATCCTATAAATGTCATAATAAAGTAATTAATATTACGTTATGCTTAGAACTACAAATGGAATTTAAGTCTGCGTTAAGATTTGCATTTCAAATGTGGCTTGCAAACGATAAATGCTTTCGAATGATAAAAGCAACATGATTTTATCAAATCCATACATTCTTACTACCTTATAACTTCTTTGGGCAACGGGCAGTTAAACATAAGTTATGTACGTTCATTGAATAATCTGTCAACGTGTCGATGCGTTCTGCATTATGCATGGTTAATTCAATCCGTTGAAATATAGCTGCATATACATACGTACCATTATTTTAAAATGACTTTCAGGTTATTGATTTACGCTTAAAGTCTGTATGCGGATACAGAGTATAATTATGTTTATTGTTTACAATATTTCTATTTATTCGATAACTAAAAACGATAACAGAATATTTTCAATAGTCAATAGTAAAATCGTAATTCAATTTGCATGCGGTTGCGTAGTAGAAAGACCTAGTGAACCCCGCCCACGCTCTGACTTGTGCTTGCGAGAATCTGCAGCCGTACCATGACTTTGCAAGTATCGGTAACGTTTGGTTTTACTCGATACGTAAAAGCAGGCCATCACGCTCGTTCCAATCTGTCAGTGCGAGCGCGAGGTGCGTGCAGACCAAAAGAGCATTCGCTGTTCTATCCCCCTACTCTACGTTAGAATGCATTACGTATCGTGTAGAACCTAACGTATCCTTTACTTTCCACCTCATGGTATGGCTACTGCTGCATGCCTTTTCCCGATTCGACGCCCGAAACTACTATACGTGGTTAGGTATATATCGAGCTAACTTTTTCAAAACTTAACTAACTAATTCAAATAAATACGTATAGGTACAACCGGTCTATTGTTATAGAGAGACGGATGGTCTTTTAATTGAATGAAAGTTTGATCAAAGTTTACCATAGGTATGTCACAATTGCAAATATGATCATAATGTTACTAAGGGAACATTTTAATGAATGTTGAAAAAATATAGGTATGGTACGTAAGTTACGCATTATTCGTATACATATTATAGGTACATTACAGTACACAGTTTTGAATAACAATAGGTAGGTTTGTACATAATTAGGTTTGGGCGTAATTTTTGACCATTTATAAAGCCCAATTAACAACAACAACCTACTAGTATAGTGTCTATTTTAAGTTAAAAAAGAACGTGGCTTTTCCATTACAATTTGTTGTTTATCAATATTCAATAATCATGTCTGACTAAAACAATTTGACTGTTAATTATTTTTTTATGGTCCGTCACTGGAATGTCGCGAAAAATGCCTCAACGGAATCGCAACGCAACGGCCTCATTGAACGCGCCAAGGCCGCGGCCGCGTCGCGTCCGGTGGCGAGTTCGATGATCGCATTTCATAATTATTATCGATTACTTCTCGACATTTACTTACCTGTATGCATTAAAGATGAAATGTTATTGCTTTTAAATCGATTCTGCCATCGTCACGAAGTCGATTATCACCCACGGCACAACCCTGTGGTCACCAAGGCCATTTTACGTCCGTCGTCATAAAGTTCGTTGCTCGCACTTCACGTCGCTTATTTTTCCATTCACATATAAAATATTACGCTCAGTATGGTGATGAAAAATTGATTTTTCTTCTTCGTTGTGTCCATTGTTTATGTTACGAAATTATTGAAACAATAGAAAGGAATTTGGTGATACTTTCTTGATTATACTTCGAATAATTGTTAATGATGCAGGTTATAATCTTTTCGTGAGTACATTAAATCAACGATGTGTGGACACTTGAATGGTATATGAGAATACTATCAGTAAATGTTTGTCAATGATAAATGCATCTATTGTCATAATGTCAATGTGCGTTTTTTCCAAGTAAGTACACGGGACGGTTTGACGACGCGACGAATTAGAATGAGGGTACATAGGTATATACCCTGTGTGTAGTACGTTATGTAAAGAAACCACTAAATATTCATTAGTCCAAGTAAAAATGAGTATATTAACAAATAATTTACAAAAATAAGTAATTATAATGGCCAGATTATTTATATTCATTACTTAGTCACGATATTGTTTCAAACAGTGCATATTTGTAGTAACTGAAGTTACCATTTATCAACCAATGTAACGATGATACTTATTTTTTTTAATTTATGTCGTATTCAGTTGAACTAGACCGTAACTGTACGGTACGTACCTACAATAGGTAACTACCTTATAAAAATAGTATATTATACCTGGTTAATTTATATACTTCGAGAGTTAGAACTAGGATAGAACAATAAGAATAGAAGTTATTAAAAAGATAAAATAAAACTGATCGATGCATACTTATAAGCCTGCAATAGACTTGCTTTGACTTGCCTTTGAATACCTTTGATTACCAAGATTGATTTAGTAGTAGTTACTATAGTATAGTTTAGTAGGTATATCTACACTACTTACTTAGTGGTATTAATTGAGTAATTGTGGCACAGCATAGTCAATCTACGTTCGTAGTGCAGTATGATAGTCAGTATCTGATCACGACTTAATTACCACTTACGAAACAAATATTCTAGTTGCTGCAGAAATTAGAATGGTGTTAAATAAATCGACTTATTAAATTGTTAGTTAAGGCTTTCCTTAACGCTCCCAAAATCTCGGCTGTCGTTTGTTTTGCTATCGCATTACCCATTTATTATTTTGATGTATTTTTTACATATTAATTTTAATATTAAATTACATTATATATTTACGAAGTTGGTTTAATTTATACGAATTTATTTAGTTAGGTACTTAGTATATCTACATCATTGAGATGAAATATACATAAAATTGACAACTGGTACATTATTAAATTATTCAAACTGCAATCACTAATATCTGCATAAATGCGGATCCACGGTGAATGAATTCATTGATAAACTTGTTACGCACTTTTTCAGCAAACAATACATTATATTCTGTCAAAATCTAAATATATTTAAATGCGCAGAGTATTGATACATAGATATAGTATGAAGGACTTGACAGTTAAAACTACGAGTATGTCCTCGTATCTCCAATTACTAAGTTTAATCTCACAGGAAGAGATTCTAACAAAAGAGAGCCAACTACATGAAAATGAAATACAATACAAATATAATAAAATAATGAGCTTCAACAAGATCCATTGCACTGAAGCTAGCTGACAGAAACAGAAAGACAAATTCAGACATTTCCGTGAAAAGCCGAATGTACAATACAAATATAATCAAATAATGAGCTTCAACAAGATTCATTGCACTGAAGCTAGCTGACTGAGACAGAAAGACAAATTCGGACATTTCCGCGAAAAGCCGAATGTACAAATATAATCAAATAATGAGCTTCTACAAGATTCATTGCACTGAAGCTAGCTGACTGAGACAGAAAGACAAATTCGAACATTTCCGTGAAAAGTCGAATGTCCCAGTCGGTGGCAAACAAAAATGTTAAATGGTCACATAAATTAGGTTCAAAAATATTAATTCTAATATACAACCACAAACCCTGATTTATTTTTGCAAAACCGGCGAGTAGAATTTGCTACTGACCAGGAACAATAGCCATTATTGTAAACAAAACAAGTCGAGCTCTAGCGTTGCCAAGATGAAAGGCCGTAAGGCCGTGTCTTGTTATGATCGGTTTTTCTCGCTTTCGTGATCACCGTATGCGTACCATGGTACTACGCCTATACAGGAAGCTTAACCACAACATCGAAAATTGTAAATTTCGAGTATGTGTCTCTTTCGCTGTCGACAATTCTTTTAAGTAACAGACAACCCTTACGTGATCCACTTCTACGAGTATAATCCCATCGTCTATCAGCATTCTATCACTTTTGCATGTTCGAACGTGAGAGAAGTAAATAGATCATCGAAAAATCGAAATGTTTACTGGTAGTACAGGCCCTCAATGTGAAGCGATATAACTGAAAATTCAAAAGTCACAGTGACAGCGACCACATGGCAATGTCTGACAAAACTAACATAATTCATACTCTAAAGAAATGATGTACATCACTAAATTATCTTATATTTTTATTTACTAGACGTTATAAACGAAGTGACGTTATACACATTTCTAATTTATGGGTGAATCAACTTTTTCTGTCTGTTATTGCTTAGTTTAACTAGCATAATTTTGCATAAAACCAGCGTGACTCAGGCGACCGTAACCATGGCAATAACAGACGGAAAAAAGTTGATTCACCCTTATATTATTCGCTCTGATCGTGGCTCCAGCCTCAGCCGCAACCGGCATGCATAAAGCAAAAGTAATTACTCAGTACTTCGTTCTATGACAAATCTATGATTAACGTCAGTACGTAACAAGCAGCATTAATTGCTATTAAACGGTGTAAACTCAGTATTTAGTTGTGTAAATATATAGCATATTTATCCCAAAGTTACTGAACTATAACTAGTCAAGTGATATGATTCAAAAATTCAAATTCAAATTCAATATCTTTAATGTAAAAAACACATGTCAATAGTCAATTATACAATCATACAAATAAAATATACTAAACTAAATAAACATCAATAAAAATCAAAATCCTAATTACATCATATTTCAAATTAAGAATAACAAAAAATAATAAGAATAACGAAAATTAATTAAATTAATATAAAATGTCACAATTATAAATCAACTAACCATATTAATAGAACCTACTACATAAATCCAATAAAAATATTATAACCCAAATACATTGCAATTCAAATTAGAAATAAATAATGTCATACAATCATAAGTATAATAAAAATGTCAATGAAATATATGTTAAGAGTTAAATAGGTGTGTGAAATCAATAATCAGCGGTTCAATACCAATGCGCGGTGAAAATCAACGGTCAATAGATATCGTTTTTAAATTAGTAGCTAACGTTGACATATTCAACACACAACCAATATACCAATGTAATGACTACTTACACTGATACTTGAAAATATTTTAGAACTGCATTCTCTTCATTCATATTGCTCTTAGCATTCTTTAAATTCATATAAAAAGTACCAGTTGCCAGAAAGTACTCTAATAATTCAATTTAAAACCCTTATTTTATGCAAATTTATTCACGGTAAATAAATAGGCATCATGAAGCAAAAAAGTTACTTAGCACTTAACATATTCATTTATTTTCGTCTTGCTCCTACATTCATATTTTAACAAAACAGCTTTAAAATACTGGTTTTAAGTCATTATCATTAGCTGAGACCTTAAGTTCAAGAGAGTGTGTATAATGTTCAACGCCATGTTTGCACGTCTAAATGTCTTATCTTGATAAATAAATAAACATATCTATAAACGACCTTAAGCTATGCATAAACATTGCCACGCCTGTTAAGCCTCACACAAAAATACTAGTGAAGCGTGAATCAGATCAACAAGAAGATTACGTAGGTGCCTACGAAGTTTAAAAATATTATAAATTCATATAGTTTATTATTAAATACAATGAAATAGTAAAATTTTAATAAAAGTCAATGTAATTTACAATAGTCGTTATTTTTTATTAATTATGTAATTAAATTTGATTAATCAAATTAAAATACTGGAATAGAAGAGGAAAATTGCTCTTATAAATAGTCTTAATTAAAGCAATGAATAGAGATCACAACCCCTATTCATTTAACAGGAAAGGGATTTAACACAAATCCATACGCCGGAGAAAACAAAGGGAAACAGGTTGCTTAGATCATTCTGGATGAAATTGATCGTAACCACTTAACTCCTAATACATGCAGTAGGAAAATCAAAGGAAAACAAATAAGTGACTTCGGTATCCGGGTTTCTTCGCAAAAAATACTGTCAAGGAACTGAAGGAACTTGGTCTGACATAGAAATGGACACCCGACGCGAAAAAAAAAACTTAAAAACAAGTGGACCTCAAAAAGTGTAATCTAAGTCACGTATATTTCTCTAAGTACTCAGTTCCGCCGCAGATAAGCTCGCTTTGTTCAACGTTTACCGTTAAAGTTATCTCCATTTGGGCAGTTGTTCAGCAAATACCATATCCATGGAACAATGAGTGAGTCGAAATCCGTGTTGCCCACTCAACATAAATGAAGCACAATTGACACATGCCAATCAGTTTGAGAAGAACGAGGACATCCTCCTTGTAATATATAGGTAGAAATGATAATCAATATAATCATAGTGATAATTTCATTGATATGTCAATTACGAGTACTTTAAGCAATTTCGAAATGTCATACTCTCATACAAATTTATTGATACCTTGATCCCTTAAAAAGAGTTACAATAGAAAAAAAATACGAGTATAATAGTACATTACGACACAAGTGCAAAAAAACATGAAATCAAAAACGAGTGGCGATGTTTTAAAACACGACCGATAGGGAGTGTTTTAAATAGACACGAGTTACGAATTTCGTTTTTGCACGTGTCTCGTACGACGTTTTTTAGTGCAGAATCCCCTCATCCCTCCGAAATTTTGGACCTGACGTAAAATGGTACACTTCTCGCACTAGAACCTAAAAAAGGCACCATTTTTACTAAAAAGAAGATTTCAAGACATTAGGTTTATTATTTATACCTATAATATAAGCGTAGCACAAAGCTCGAATTAATAAGATAGTTTCTCAAGAACTCAAGAGTATCTTAGCTAACCGTAACTTGTAGACTATGCATTAGTTTGCCTCAGTATCTGAAAGCTAAGTAGGAGTGATGCCGCAATCTTGAGATCATCCAGATTGCATAACTGGCAGATTTGCCGCAACAATGCGATGTACCTACTGATGATGTCATTGGACTAATTTAGTTCATGTTGATTTCTGCTTTGGATTGAAAGCTTTATAATCAATTGTGAGGATAATACGAACATTGACAAAGGTTTCTGCAATCTAGCAACAAATACCTGTTTCTATAATTCGATATTGCGTGTTGTTTGCTTTTTTAGGTTATGACGCAAAATGCGGGTAAGTTGTTACCAAGTCTTTTTAGTTTATTGATTTTTAAATTTGGATTTCGTAACTAAAACCTGTTAAATTCACTACACAGAATCACATAAACTCAGGCCCGTGAGTTATTTGAAAACAATAAATTATTAATAATAGTAAAAAATATGATATACGTATTGAAACTTTTATTATTAATATTGAAGAATTAAAATAATTCGCTATTGGTGTTCATTACCAATATCATCATAATGATGATCATCATATAACTGATTAATTAAAATGTCATACTGAAACATTTCATAAAAAATAATTTAGTACCTATGATTAGAAAAAACACCTCCAAACAGCGCTAGTAACATTGCTAACTTTGTCAGCCTTCGTAGCCTAGTTGATAGTGACCCTACCTACGAAGCAGGCGGCTCCATGATCGAATCCTGGCTAGGGCTTTATTTGTGTATTGAAATATATATATATTCTATATACCGTCGCTTGGTGGCCATATCACAGGCCTTAATTTAGCTTACTATTATTTATATTTATTTATTCGTGAAGTGTAACTAAAATTTTCCAAACGAAGCGGTAAGAGTCTCAAGAATGTACGAACCTGCTAGACATAGCTGTAAATTATCAAGATCGCCAGGCCGTCAGTCTTTACGGCGAACATTCGCATCGACCTTGACGCGCGATAGCAGCGGTGGACAGGCGCTATCGCCGCATCTCGTTTCATTCTTTCATCACTCGCGAGGAAGTACAGGGTAATTGGCTAGTCGAATGCATGTTTTAAGTCTACGAACTCTGCTATATGCACCCAGTGTGTGTCCGGTACGGTTTGCATACAAGACTTAAAAGGAATGAACGCTGTTTAAAAGCTTCGCCGAACATCTCCACAAATTCCTTGTACTTACAGTAAGATTTACATGTTTCCTACCATATACAGTGCTCGGCCGCTATTAAGGCAATCCTGACACCTGTCATTTGAATACATCATGTGTCAAAGAGTGACATTGTTGAAATATAATATATAAAACTGACAGCGTTTAGGATTGACTTCGTAGCGACCGAGCACTGTAATCAATTTCATCGTTTAAATTAGCCCTAACTATTAGGTATTAAATAGTATGCCTATTTAATACCTCATAGTTCTTCTTTTTGTCTCGGTGCATTATTCCGGCTAATGTCAGAATCCAATTTCCTCCATTTTACACGATTTGCATTATTTTAAGACAAAGATCGCTATCTAATTGTGCTTTAAGTTATGTATACCTATTGCTTTAGGTTATGTTTATAAGGCGTAATTGGCGTCATAAATTAGGCGATACTTATATTCTATATCCTAGTATCATGATACTGATGATACTTTCAAGTTATCGTAGGTAATAAAAGGTGCACCCCTAGCACGAGTCACAATTCTTCGAATCACTGTCGGATCACACTTCTTGTACTAGGAGTAGGTCTACATCAAGTACATATAGGTACATGTAACCTAAATGATGCAGGTAATAACAACATGCCTAGCTATTTACTTTTGAGACCTTTTCACGTCTCTTATTGGTATCAAAAACAAAGCTTACAATTAAAAGTAGCCAATGTTACAGACTTACAGACTAGTAGCAAAAAGGCAGCGCTCGAGTTTAGGTATGCGCGTTGGCGGCACGCACGGGGGCACGTGCGGCCCGCGACACAGTACACGCCAAATCACAACATTCCCCGGCCACGCCTCTAGCTCGCGGCTAATTTACTCTCCAATTTCTTGTAACTATTGTTGATTGTACTTGTTTTACTTATGAAATTAAAATAATTCATAACAGCTGTGTATCGAAACGAATGGTGCCTGCCCAGTGATTTAATCTCAAGAATGCATTTGCATTAAAGCATAGCAATTAAATAAGCACATTTTATTATCTTTTTCTTAATTATTTTCATTCGTCGATATCTAAGAAAAATTGCTTATTTTCTGATGCTAAATGCATTTGTTTGCACCATTCAAAAACTCACTAGTGACAAAATTACTGCAGGATATCTAAAATCTGCGCAAGACTTTTACTTTGCCGCATTAGCAATGTTTCTCTCATAGAAACAGTTTAATGGTTTTGCTACCTTAAACTTATCTTAACAAATAAATCGTTACATACTACATCAAGATTGACAGAAGTTACGAACTGATTTGAACCTAAATTGTCCGATAACAATGTCGTTATTAAACTGCAATTTGTCGACTGTCTGCATATTTTTATACAGAAAATGTATGTGAAATTATTTGTATATTATTTCAGTGTAGACGGCTACTTACTAACATATTTATTCTTTAGAATATTATTTTATTTTTTGGAAAGAAATAAATGCGTAACCGTCGTGAGCTTTCAGGATAATAGTTAGTTTAATATTTTAAAGCTGACAGCATTACTGATAAGTTGATAACATAATCTAGCCTCCGTGTTACGCGACACGCAAAATAATCCGTAGGGTCAGCGTCTCAGCGACCCGATTGCTAATTCTGCTAATAGGTTTAATTTAAATCAAGTTACGTGAGTGAATATAATAATTAAGTAGGTATAACGTGACCCGGTTTCCTACTTTGAAGGATTACGTTTTTACTCCGTTTTCACCACAATGTTGTGGTAATTAATAACAAAAATATTATTAAAATACTTTTAGTCAACCTACATAATGAAGTTGATTTAATTATTAAGCAGCAGGCAAATGTACCATGTTAATATTGCCAAGTTTTAAATGCTAAACAGCTTGCTTACGCTATATTTATTGCGATATGCATTTACATCCACGAATAGGTATTTACATATACAAATCATCTCACTGTTTAACTCATGAATGGCGACGCCTGTGACAATAATTATCTGACTACACCTCGTATACTGCATGAGTCAGAGCCGACGCAACTGAAAGCTTTGCATATTACTTGGTGCCGAGCTTTCGAGGCATTATTTAGGCATCTGGGCGAAGACAATAGCGCGCGCATGCGTAATTCGTTATCTCAGATCTACCTCTTGCAACACTATGCTCTCCTAATGAGGAACGTTCCACTTCTGGTGTTAATTGAACACTGAGAACACTGAAAACCGGGAAGCACATTTCGCACTTACTAATTGTACCTAATTGAACGACTCGCTCAGGTTTTTTAAGTGAACGTTTCTTTGTTGCAGGAATATAAACATAGAAAGTGCCCAGCAAAGGATGAGGAGTAAATATTGGATGGGACGGTTTGAGCCAGATATAATCAAACCAACAGGTAAGTGTCTAAACATTCCTCATATACTTTCAAAGATTACTGACATTACACAGGGTGTCCTCCAAGACGTGATCAGTTTTACATTTTTTTGAAACTCCTATTACAACTAGTAATTGAATGCCCAGGTCTTGTTAAAAACAGACACCGTTTTTAATAGATTTTCATCATTTATTTTACTTTGAAAGGTGATATTGAGGTACTAAAAAGCGGACTTGAGATAGTCTCTCACAGGACAGCCTGTAGTAATTTGAATATTGTATTTGTTCAAATACATGACACAGTATTTGTTTTAATACAATCTTTGCGAGAAATCGTCATTATAGAGCTTGTTTCAACATCTCCTAATAAAATATATCTGTCAAATAATTGTTAGCTAGCTACCCTTTACGCTGGTACGCTGGATGCAGGTCTCTTCTAACTGGTGTATGTGGAGGTCCAAAGGGGAGGCCTATGTTCAGAAGAGGACGTTTTATAGCTGAAATGATGATGATTGATGATGATAAGGTATCCTTTTCTTTAATATGCCAGGGGAAAAGGATAGCAATAATTTTATCTAACGGTTATGTTTATCCGGGGATTGTGAAACAGGACGTAAATAATAATTATAATTAAACAATCTTCCACAAATCGGCCTAATCACACAAACTCAAGTTTAGTTCTTAATAAAATTGTTAAATTAAGGTTTTTTATTTATTTAACGCTAATTGGGTGACCCTAAAACAAAGCTCATCGACCTTTTTTCACATTCTACACAATTTATACGTTCAGGACACTTTACCCAAAACAGTGGTTATAAGTACTCAAGTACCTAAGATAATTACTGTTTGAAGAATCGTCGAAACGCTAATTTCATAGGATCTTTCGACTTCAAAGATACACAAACTTTCGTACTTATTTTTGTCACCTCAAGATCATGAACTTCTAGTTGCATAACACATCCCTAATTGTCGTGTTATTTTGTAAATGTCGTGTAGGTACAGTTTTTGTTGAGTTGCAGACTGTGTACGATTAAACTGAGCTATATTATTGTATAACAATTTATTCTGTGTCTGTAATTTGTTACTGTACCTTTCAAATAAAATAAAATAAAATAAAGAACGGGGAACTACGATACCTATCTCTTATTTAAAATCCTCACAACGCGTAGTTATGCTTTTCTAGTTATTCGGAATGAAAAATAATTATGGGAGCGGCTTAGTCAAAACGTCCCACTTTACTCTTACCATAAAAGGGTGCTGTGAGATTTAAAAATAAATAAAGGTACAAGCCAATTTCGTCTTTATATTAGTAGCAACAAAACTACTAAAACGCTGACATAATTATGTAGATACTTCAGGGAATGAAATCATTTTATAATATTAAATTCATAAACCTAGCTAGCTGTCACTCGTACATCACAGTCACTATACAACGTGTTACACCACCCACTGAAAACCTTGAACGGGGCGGGGTGATTTTTAGGTTATACTGAACAACTTTTACTATGGAGCTCAAACTGAAATCTCCAAAAAATGTCGGTCACAATATACATATATGAAAAAAGACATTCTTTTTTTAGATTTCGTGATTGGCTCCATAGTGAAAGTTGTTCATTATAGCCTTCTAAATCATTATCCTACTACCTATCTAAATCATTCAAGGTTTTCAGTGGGTGGTGTAACACCCTGTATATCATAGACATCATAGTACATCTCCTGAATCTGATGTTTCGTATTTTCCAATCCCATAAACCTATGGTTACTATATTCAAGCGGGCCACTAACAAAGGTCAACAGTGGTCGCGATATTAGATTTGTTGTCTGTTGTTAAAATATTCATACAGGTACGTTATGAATTCCCTGCTACACAGTTTATTATCAAAGAAACGGAGCTTTGACAGTCCTGAGATGTATTCTCACATCGTGACACCTCGCAACGAGCACGCGTCGGATAACGAGTTACATTTCAGTAACAAATATACAAAAGAGCTTATATGTATATTCGTTTAGAAGACACATAATACATCTTTTTACTTAGCAATGCAGATTTGCTCATTGTCATAACACACCCACGTGGCGCCGTATAATTCCGCGATTTCCCGCCTTTCGAAATACATCTAGTCGCGACGATAAATAACCGACAAATTACTTCGTCGGCGCGAAACGTACACGTGCTTGGTGACATTTGCATGCCTGAGAAATGTTTGTTGAGTCTCCATTCGGAACGAGCCTCGAGTAATGTATAATGGAAAAACGGGATATATTTGTTCGAAAATTCTAACTTCGACTACGTCATCCATCTCAAATGGTCTAATGCACGGAATAAATCTCTTTTTCCTAATAACGCATGTACCGAAAAGATAATTAAAAAATAAAAATAAAATATTCGAAACAATGCAAATAACATATGCAATAGCAACATGTTATTTAAGTAACTTTTGTTCTCAGAAATGAATGATTGTGGGGTCATAAACCGCCGTGACATTTATGTTTAACAAACAAGTCTGTTTAAAGTTACAAACCGCCAATTGAGACAAGATTTTACGAAGTATCTTCGCTAAAGAACAGTCACCGAAACATCCGTTCGATAGTAGCCAAAGTTGTAAATTAAATTTGAAGAATTTTAATGAGCACGATCAAACCGGTGCCGCAATTTTACTAATAAAAGGGAAATTATGCTAGTAGGTATTATACCTACCATACATTAGCACGCTTTATTTGTTAAAAAAAAGGTAGATATGATACGAGTACTCGAATACCCAACATTCATATGAGGGATTTTCGAAGGAGTTACTTATATTGATCCTGAACTTCAAATATTTCAACAAATTTCAAAGGAAATTGGTTCGTCGTTTTCGAGAGTACGAATTATACCAAGTCATAAGCAAGCTCTAATTTGTGAAGGAACATGAAATACACTTTTATAACATTATTAAAGTAGACTGTGACCTGTGACCCAGAATATAAAATATAAAATATTTTAAAAATAAAAATTAAACCGCCTTCAAAAATACGCTGGAACTAAAAAGTGCAAAATAATTTTGGTTCCTACCACTAAGGATTTCCTACCCAAACCTTTAAACCTTTTACCCTATTCATTGAAATAAAATATGATTCCTAGGTACCCCACTGATCTCAGTGAAGTCGGTGCCAAGACAAATACGTCCACAGGCTACATCACACTCATATTTTAGGGTTAGTTATTATTTTAGGGTTAAGAAATACTCTTCAAAATATTATAAATTAAATCAAAATATTATTAATATTATGAAGTGTATACGTAATATTATTTAGTTGTTGTTGTTCTGTGTCTTGGCACCGACTTCACTGAGATCAGTGGGGTACCTAGGAATCATATTTTATTTCAATGAATAGGGTAAAAGGTTTAAAGGTTTGGGTAGGAAATCCTTAGTGGTAGGAACCAAAATTATTTTGCACTTTTTAGTTCCAGCGTATTTTTGAAGGCGGTTTAATTTTTATTTTTAAAATATTTTATTTTTTGCTTTTTAGTTTAGTATAAATATAAAATAGGTTCAGTAAAAGTACATTGTGCATCTGGGGAGGTAAGTACGGTATTACCAACGAGAGTGTTAGAAGCCCGACCCCGTAGGCGGGGGCTTTTAATGACTTGAGTTAGTATTCCGCTTAGTGAGAATTATCCCCCAACTCCTAATCGCTAAGGAGTTGTACCTTCCATCATCAGCTCACCAACATGAGCCTATGACCACCTAAAGGCAAATACTCGAATAGCTTAAAAAAACATGAAATTGTTGTATTTAAAGAATTATTGCCCAACTCCTAATCGCTAAGGAGTTGTACCTTCCATCATCAGCTCACCAACATGAGCCTATGACCACCTAAAGGCAAATACTTGAATAGCTTCCAAAATACATGTAATATGTTATATTTAAAGAATTATCCTCTAACTCCTAATCGTTAAGGAGTTGTACCTTCCATCATCAGCTCACCAACATGAGCCTATGACCACCTAAAGGCAAATACTCGAATAGCTTAAAAAAACATGAAATATGTTGTATTTAAAGAATTATTGCCCAACTCCTAATCGCTAAGAAGTTGTACCTTCCATCATCAGCTACATGAGTCTATGACCACCTAAAGGAAAATACTTGAATAGCTTCCAAAATACATGTAATATGTTATATTTAAAGAATTATCCTCTAACTCCTAATCGTTAAGGAGTTGTACCTTCCATCATCAGCTCACCAACATGAGCCTATGACCACCTAAAGGCAAATACTGGAATAGCTTCCAAAAACCATGAAACTTGTTATATTTAAAGAATTATTGCCCAACTCCTAATCGCTAAGGAGTTGTACCTTCCATCATCAGCTCACCAACATGAGCCTATGACTACATAAAGGCAAATACTTGAATAGCTTCCAAAAAACCATGAAACGTGTTATATTTAAAGAATTATTGCCCAACTCCTAATCGCTAAGGAGTTGTACCTTCCATCATCAGCTCACCAACATGAACCTATGACCACCTAAAGGCAAATACTTGAATAGCTTCAAAAATACATGTAAGATGTTATATTTAAAGAATTATCCTCTAACTCCTAATCGTTAAGGAGTTGTACCTTCCATCATCAGCTCACCAACATGAGCCTATGACCACCTAAAGGCAAATACTGGAATAGCTTCCAAAAACCATGAAACGTGTTATATTTAAAGAATTATTGCCCAACTCCTAATCTCTAAGGAGTTGTACCTTCCATCATCAGCTCACCGACTTAAGACGTTCATTACTAGACGCAAATACTTGATTGGCTTTCGAAAATAAATGAAAAATGTCTTGTGTGCCTTCAACATTTGAAGAGTTCCCTCGATGTCTCCAGGATCCCATCATCAGATCTGGACCGGACGACAATGGGACCAACTAGAAGGTATACCCTTTCAAACAAAAAAAGAATTTTCCAAATCGGTCCACGCGTCTTCGAGCAATCGGGGAACATACATAAAAAAAAAAAAAAAGATTTCGTCGAATTGTAAACCTCCTCCTTTTTGAAGTCGGTTAAAAATATAGTTCATTTCGAGCTTAATATATTACAAAAATACAAAATACACACTCTAAAATTTGTACTTGAGTGACACCAAGCTGAATAACACTACTTAAACTTCATATACGTTAGTTAATAAATCTTTTCTATAAATGCAAAGAGCAATGATACTAATGATAAAGTAATGATCATTACGTTACACACTCTATACTCAAGCCATTAAATCTTGTCGCCGCAATACATTTCAGATTATTCACACTAGTGCAATGTTGGAACCGCCGTATCAATTATCCTTTACTTTATTGAGCAGTTGTGCAAATAACTACACACTTATTCCTTACACTCACACATTTATTCCCAGTATCGCAGAACAGGGTAAAATAATTACAACTGAAGGTTGTAATAAATTGTGCCTTCTGATTGCGGCTATTATTAACCTGGAATTTTTACAAAGAATAGAAATCAAAAACTCCCCTCAAGCTGGTCGGCAATTAAAGGCTAGACTTGTACTATAAAATATCTCTCGGGATCCAGAGGAAATTTTACAATTATTTCCACTGGTGGCCAGCAAGGGCGTGCAAAAAGAACGAATTTCTGAACAGCGCGATGGACGACGATATTGAAGCGTAGCCTATAAATGCAATCGCGATAGCCTTTGCAGTGGGGGCGCGGAATTGACTAATAAATCGAGGGGAGTAAGTAAGGCTGTGTTTATACGATAGTGTTAAGTAGCTACTTCACAAATACCCGTTAACTAGCTAGGTCGATTTTTTTGAGTGATTAAGAGCCTGTTCACACTAGTGACTCACTTGGACGATTTTAAAGCGATTCCTATACAAAAAATGCACGCGGCGATATCGCGGTGATAAATGAAATAAACGATAAAAAATATAAAAATCAAATAGATCAAAAATAATATTATCTTAAAATGGGTTTAGCGTGCAGTACATTATGAAACTGTACTTAAACAAAGACCTCGCTTTGGTAGTCGAATTTCTTGAAGATGCATCAAAAATGGAATTCAAAAGTAAACTAGCTGGAGTGTCTTCTGAGAGCCCTTTTGACTGTTGTCGAGATGAAAGCTTGCAACTTAAAAGAGACGCCGGAAAGAGGACAAGTTTGCTCGTTCATTTATTTAATTTTCCCGATGGTTTCGAAAATTAATACTAGTTTTGGTTTTTCTGTTTTATTAAATACAATGTTTCGCAATTGTACGCAATATTTATGAAAATGACATATTGATAGAAAAATATCTTGATGAATAAATAAACATACCAAAACTCTGATTATGAGTCGAGTATACATCTTGAAACATCGAGTTACTCACAGGTATTTTATTTAAGGTTGTATGTCTGACCACGTTTCGAGACTAAAATGTCAAGTGAACTTTTCTGGATTCGGCCTAGTTTTTAAGATAATGATTTTTCTTGTGAAAATAAGTTTTTGTGATAACTTGACGTTGAATATTTGGTGGCAATGGTGACATCAAGTTCGGTCTAGAGATACTTTCCATCTTACAAATTTTAAGGGATATGAAGAATTTATCGGGAAACTCGTTCCCATACTGTGTATATATGTAATATTTAAAACAGGGTACAAGCACACAAGTACATACAGCGCCTAAATCCAAACCAAAACAGGCTAACCTTTAAAGTTGCTTACTTTGTTTAAGTATAACATAGAGTTAAAAAGAGAAATTTACATCTCTATTGATATTATATCGGCCCGCAATATACATAAATATTACATTAGTACATCATATTATGTCCAGTTCAATTTATTGTCCATTGGACTAATCATTTATGTTAAGGTAAGGTGGGGTAAGATAATACCGCTCTAAACTTTATTTACCCTTCCAATTTATTTTTAGAAATCTATTTTCACTAATATGATCTTTTATACTCCGTTTGGTTTGATGTTAAAAAAAAGGTAAACAATCTTGCAGTATCTTTTTATTGAAAAATGCATATAAAAATCCAAAGTAGGTACTTAATGAATCAAAAACAATGTAAATCACTGTATTTCCTTGTTATATTATGTATATTTTCTAAAACTTAACTTAGGTTGGGTAAGATGAAACGGTGTTTTAATGGGGTAAGACAAAATGCTACCAGCAGAAGGACGACTTTTTGTCTTACCCCATTAAAAAAACCGTTTCATCTTACCCCACCTTACCTTATGTGCAAATAATTAGGTGAACAGATTGCAGGGAAACCGTCTATAAATTGTCATGTTATCTTTAGATAGGCTTGGAAGATGCGACAGTATTTTTATATTGCCAGCGCGCACGCGTATTTTAGGTTATTTCAATGGAAACTTTCCCTTAGAAAGACAAAAAAATGTGTTCTTCAAACATTAATACTCAGGTATATTATTAAAGTGCTATTTATTTTTAATTAAATATAGTCGTTTATACTTTGACAACTCGCTCGGCTTGGCTAAAGGCGTGTCTCAGTCCAATAAAGTGGCGTGGGTTATTCGCAAAGACATGCCGTTGGTCGGCAACCGGCGACATCCAGTTCTGTGCTAATGACGCCCGATAATCGCCGACATCCTCCCGACTTACTTTAAAGACATTTTTCGTTTTCATTGGCCTCTTTAAAAGCTATTTATAGAAAAAAACGAACGCTTTTAACCGATTTTAGAGCTTAAACGGAAACGGTCCGAACGGAGCACGGTCACAATTGGGTTTGGGATCATTATTTTCTTGATAGTGAAACGAAAAAAGGACTTTTGGCTGTGAAATGAACAATAAATTTACCAGGGCGCTACCGTGATCTCTCAATCAGTTTAGGTTCTATCAATTTTTGACAGAACCTAAACTGATTAAGTCCTAAACTGAATCGGAATAGTAAATCATGACATGATGGACCCCCGATGTATCACTTCTTATGTGTAATTTAAACATATGTCGCCCCCGGTGAAATATTCACATATACGAGGGCTGTTCCGAAAGTTTTTAGTTGCTCCGGTTCTATTCATGCGATTTAAATTGAATTTATATCATTGTGAGGGACATTTCAATACTTATTATGGTTAGTAAATTCATGCATGTAATGGGAATAGTTTTTTTATTATATTTTTTTTACAAAAAGCTGTTTTGTATGAAATTTGACATTGTATGGAAAAATTGGCCATTTTTGACACATTGAAGCATATTTTGTATAAAAATCTTTGAAAGCCGTACTTGAATATACCCGGGATAAATAATTTAGTTCGTTTTGCGTTTTTTAAATTATATTTGAAGAACAATGATTATTGATAGAATGATGATTTTTACAATATTCGAAATTCCAATTTTAGAGTTTACGATTTTTTTCGATGCCTACTCATTTATAATTAAAGTAAAGGATATCACGTAATTTGTACTTAAAAATAACGGAAATATCTTCAATTACTAGTATCTTTAAAATAAAATAATTTTATAAGCGAATGATGCTCATAGCATCTCATTAAAAAAGTGTCTTAAAAAACCGGTATCATGGTCATTGGAGTAAGGCTCGACACGTCTAAGTAAAACAAAATAATAAAAATATCTAAAATCTTTATTAAAACAAATTTACACCGCCTAAAGCGTCATTGAAATATCCCTCAAAATGGTGTAAGTTTTATTGAAATCGCATGAATAGAACCGGAGCAACTAAAAACTTTCAGAACAGCCCTCGTAGGTATTATGTAAAGTAATAATTTTCTATGAGCTCTTCGCATTTTATTAGCTAGCTAGTTTACCTATAGCTAGTAGATCAATATAAATATCGGTATGGGTACGTTCCCATGAACCAAGCAATTATTCATTGAAATTAAACATTTGCTGTCAATATTTCAAACAAATTGTAAAATGTGAAATAAACAAAGCACCAAACTAAAAACAGACTTCAACCGATTTCTCCAATATGCCATCATTATCATACCCAGTCTTGATGCGAACGGGACCAACTTGGTGTATTACCCGTTCGACAAAAAAAATATTGAAAATCGGTTAACGATTTTCAGAGATATCGAGTAAAAAAATACGTACAAAAAAATGGGACCTCCTGCTTTTTTGAAGTCAGTTAACAAAAGTAACAAAGTTCAGGAAACTTTGTAAAATATTTATTTAAATTTATATTAGGTACGTAACTATGTATCACTTAAATAAAATAACGTCGTCGGTTTCGACGCGTGGGCATACGGTTAGCCGGCGAGCACATAGCATTCTGATTGATTGAATTCATTATAATCATAGCCATTTACGCAATTATTATTATTATTGTGAGCCTATAGTGTCCCACTGCTGGGCAAAGGCCTCCCCCCATTTTCTCCAATCTGATCTATTTCGACCTGCCTCCGGCCACTCTTTCAAAAAGGAGTCCAGCTCGTCTCGCCATCGCCGACGAGGTCTGCCGCGTCTCCGATTGGAGCTGTCGGGCTGCCACTCTGTGGCTATCCTGGCCCACAGCTCACTCGGCATCCGACAAACGTGACCAGCCCAGTCCCACTTCAGCTTAGCCTGCTTCCAAGTTACATCCACTATCTTAGTCTGGGAGCGCAGCGTAGTGTTCCGGATTCGGTCCTGTAGTTTCACACCTAATATGCTGCGCTCCATAGCTCGCTGGCAAACCCCGAGTTTGAACCTTTGAGATGATGTCAACGACCAAGTCTGAGCACCGTAGGTGAGGATTGGCAGTATGCATATGTCCATGAGCCTCCGCTTAAGTGAAAGTGGGAGTTCACCTTTCATCAAGTGCTTCATGGACCAATAGCTCCTCCAGGCGTTTTCAGTTCGTCTATCGACTTCCTTCTCTTGTCGCGCCTGAAAGGAAACTAGTTGGCCCAAGTACAGGTACTCGTCGACATATGCAATGTTGTTACCGTTTACCTCAATCCTACGTATGGTGCTGTTGGTCATGAGCTTTGTTTTGGACATGTTCATCTCTAACCCAACCTCGAGGCTTGCATTACTCAGATCTTCTAACATTAGTTGTAACTCGGAAGCTGCTGAGGAAAACAGAACGATGTCGTCGGCAAATCGAAGATTAGTTAATCTTCTCTCTCCGACGACTAAGCCCCTCTCTCCCCAACCTGGCATAAGCTTCCGGAAGACGTGTTCCAGTGTGCTGGTAAAGAGCTTCGGCGATAACGGATCATTTACGCAAACATTTGATTAAACATTATTGATTACAGCGTATGATTTATGATGGGCTTGAATTGAATGCGACTGGTAATACAAATATGTTTAATGCTCACATTGTCATAACAATATTGTTATACAACACTATTATACGTAGTTAGCATAGTTTATTTCTGTTTTGTCGCGAATAGTGAGTAGCAAACATATATTATTATAGCATATTATCCAATAACCTTATGGCGATTGTGAAAAAATAACAAACAAAAGGTTATTTTCTTCCTTATCGGGCCTTAACCCACTGAATACCTGACTATACGTAAGCAAGAATTTCATATACAACGAAGCCCGAAAACATCTGTGGTTCGTCATATATTTTTGCAACCATCGTTAAATAGACATATTGTTATTACTGTCGACTGTACCCGGTGAGTGATTAACCGCATAAAGTAGATGGTACTGCACTTTGCGTCGCGTTGATATTTAAAGTCGTGACAAGTCTAATTGACCAACGCAGCGAACGCGTACGCATGCAAAGGCCGTCTTGTCACATCGAGCCGCGTAAGCCTAGCTGCCTAAACCGTCCTTCCGCGTAAACTGGTTACCGACCCCTATTACGTAACCTTATTCTACCCAACGAGAAGTAATTCTGCCATCCCATTTGCACATAACTACATTAGAAGGAGAAGGATTAGTGCTTGTAAGATACGTGAAGTCTAAACCGCCTTGATATTCAAGCTGGCAATTAGAATGTACGTAACTAGTTACACAAGATTACTTTATGGGGTAAAAAAGAGCCTTTATTGAAAGTAAAATCTAAGTATCCCGTTTCCATTATATTTCATTCGTTTTGATAAGCGGGTTAGCCTGTATTCTGTATGTACTAGTCACAAACAAAATTCATATTTACAATATCGTTGCATTTTGACAAAGTTAAGTACAGTCAACCAAAAGTGGTCTACCACTTTTCGACTTTATTCAGTGGTAATAAAGTCGAAAAGTGGTAAACCACATTTTTTGCTGACTATACATAATTGCCATTTGGTAGATAAAATAAACCTGGCAGCAGTATGAACTCTTGAATGAAATTCACATTATGCATGTTAAAAGGTACGAAATAGGTGAAATGATAATGATTATTTCACCTATTAGGTATCGATGCCATCAAGTACCCGCTATTTTAATCTAGATAAACAAACCAAAAACAATACACTGCTTTGATTTTATATTCGAAACATAACCACTGACAGGGAAAAATACCATTCCATAGCCGCGTAAAAACCACCACGAAACCACAAATTATGCAATACCTACCAAATAAATATATAAAAATGCGGCTGCTACACCATCTGTTTTTCTTAGGTCATAATCGACGTTATGTACCTTATTATATATATGTATTCCAGCCCGTATCAACTACAACGGTTAATACACATGTGCGCAAGGTGTCGCAATTACCCACTTTCCTTAAAAGCCAGTGAAAGTTGCGTACGCTACACAAAGATCTCTGCATTGTACCCTTGATAAGCATAAGGCACACAAGGCAGCTGTAGGAAGAGTAATGCGATTCTGCAATTTGATCCCCCGTTTATAGGGTGTCGTAAACTATTTATGTCCTGTGCAACAAGACAGAACTAAAGCGACTGAAATTCCTATTTTAAATAAAGAGCTGAATACGTACCTGGAATAATATTTACGACATTGAATATCTGTTTCATATTACACACATATAAATTGCATAAATTTATAATGTAGAATACGTCGTAAACTACAACACCGATATTCCCAGACAATACTTTACTTTTAACAACCTAATTCCACTAAACGTACTTTAACTTTAATATAATAATTATTTGAATGAGTATTGCTATATTGATGCAAGATAATGAATAATAATTATGGTAGATACTTAGTCATCAAAAAATGTGGTCTACCACTTTTCGACTTTATTACCACTGAATCATTTGAGTGAATTTCACTTCAACCTTGTTTCATGAGATGGATTTCGTTGCGACTTCAATAATATTTTATTTACGCGTAGAGCACATTCGTCCACACAACCTCCAAAATCTTGAATAAACGGAGTAAAATAAATGCGCTACTCGTTTCATAAATCACAGAATGTATACTATAATAAAAATAAAAAACGGATACTCTCAAATAATAATATTGTAGATACCTGTCCTTATACCTCCGAACGTTTCTTTGAATATATAGTCGATGTATTAGGGCATTATCAATATCTGTATAAGCAATTCTTTAATAAAATAACCTATTACGGTTGCACATGCAATCCGTGTAGATGTCAGATTTAATCGAGTGAGGCACTTGTAGGTAGCCCTTCCATGCGTGAGGCAGATGTCGACACAATCCGATGCGCGCTGTCTGCAGCAGGCTGCGGGTTATCATGAAATATGTATAAAAAGACAACTAGTAATATTTCAACTACATGCTTTATTGGTAGAAGATATCTCAGAAATCGTAATAGAGAGTTGGCGGCTTCCTATGTTTCAGAAGTGCATTACGATCCAGGCTGTATCATACAGCGAGGTAATGCCGCCAGCGTCCTCGATACAAAGCCCGTTTTAGATATAAATTAGGCTACTCTAGGGCCGTGGGGTCCTGGCGCTTTCAAACTTTTCAAGGAGTTGGATAAAAGGCTGTCTAAGGCAATGGGCATAGCGCTGGCTTATATTATCACGGCCAGAGGTTAGAAATTGTCATCCAGAGAGGAAATGTTGCTAGTGTTTTGGGCACTCTCCGACAGGGAAGCGACTTGGGGGATGTATTAGTTTAGTTACTATTACGTCAGTTTTAGGTTTAAGGATGTTTTTTTTTTTTTCATGTGTTATTGAACTTATCTGAGTATATTTTCTTTGTAAATGAATAAAAATGTATAAGCATTTCAAGTAGGCATATTAATTAAAACTTTATCCTTCCAGAATATTATTTTTCCACTTTTTGGTAAAAGCACATTGAAAAGATATCTTAATATTTTTTGAATAGCAATAAAAAAGTAATTAACGCACAGTTGAGTTAATATAGTCTAAAAATTACCAGTAATAAACTTATTAAGGAAATGGAACTACTGAACCGGTGATGATTGCAAAATCACGCTTCCTTGCCTTCACAATTTTATGTGGGAACAGTCGATACGCGGTTATTATCTAGGATGCATTTCAAAACGTTTCAATATGAGAACGTCATTTTGAATAAAGACGTTAATATTACTTTGGTCTTTTTAGTTCTTAGCATCAGTTCAATGGGCGACTAATAGCCTCGTCTATGCACGTGTAATTACGTCAAGTTGTTCGGACACTCCCCTTACACAAGTTCCATTGTGGCCTCAAGTCCGTCATCTACGTAATTATGTGCATAAAATCAATATAGATTAGACATTCTGCTATTTCGCTATAATCATGTAATTTATGTATACTTATTTACTAAAACCGAAAATTATCATTTTATTAGTAGAAAGTAAAATTTGTTATTAAAGACACTGCCTGCGACCACGGGTGTAACGTCATGCCCGAAACGTCAGGATAAAATTAAACATAAGTTTATGCGATTAAGACCCGTTTGTCGTTAAAATATGAGTGATAATCGTGAAAGCTTAAATCAATACATCGGTATTAAATTGTTCATGAAAATGTGGTGTTTTGCTGTAGGTAATCGAAAGAGACGGGAAACTACTCGTACTTTTATATCCCTATAGATAGGGTGTGTAGGTAATTTTGAGGTGGTTTTTCATAGGAAAACCACGCTAAAAATGACACACACAAGATTCTTTAATAAAGTATCGGCGTGCATCCATATACAACATACAAAACCTTATTTGCTCCGGGCCTTTTATTGTTAATTATTGGTTTAAATGTTACTACGGGGTCCCTTATTACTTTTTAGGTACATAGACTAGCTTTTTAACTTTTGTTTGCAATTAGTTGTAACTTTAAAGGAAACTAATTTCACTTAAATTAAATTGAACTCGGTATGAACTACTTATGTAAAAAATGTTTATTATGAATTTACGTATTAATATTTATCTACCTATTATGTAATTATTATACATCGTCATCTAGTACCCATGTCATGCTACAAGCGTTAATTATCGTTATCGTGGGACAAGGACGATTTGTATAAAAATGTACCATTTATTTACTTATATTTATAAAACGAGACCACACAAGGAGTACCTATAAAATATAAGTTATTCACAGGGGTAATAAAGTGTTGGGTTTCACAATCTCACTCCCGGCTTGTCACGATCTACTAGGTTATTCAATCTAGTCAGATATTTGCCACGAATCATTTGATATAGACTACATTAGCAGTACCAGAGTTAACCCAAGACGGATGCATTAAACAATCACATCTGATAATAGTACGATGCGCATGAGGTTTTCAGTGTTGCCTCACCATCCGGTGAATGGATCAACACTGTGGGCAGCAAATTTGATAAAATGATCACAGTTCAAATATCTGTACCGACATTACAATATAGAAGATAGTTCACGATTTATTATCGAGCGTAAATACTAAACGTGAACAATAAATAATTCAAATTGTTAATCCGTTTTTTGTTACGACACTTATCTGACCGTACGAAGAGTTGCAAAATACTTTGAATCAAATTATATAAGTTGGGTTGCTTTAAAATCACCTTCAGCATTGTTTAGCTGTCGACGGACCGGTCGGGCGCCGCGGCACCTCGATACGTCACTCTGACACAATATTTTCTAACCAAACTGGAATAAAACAATCACAGATAAGCAGTAATTGTAAATAATGGTCGTGCTGTACGAGTACATCTCAAACAATTGACGTTCGTTGAATCAATAACAGATATAAAATTATATAAGATTGATGGCAAAATTGACGTTGTTTCGTTTGCCATTATAGGAAGCATGCAATCATCGTGTTGCGAACTCGTGAACCGCGACCTGTCTTTTTCCTAAGGTTCAGCGTATTGGAAAATCACTTTTACTTAAAAACTTTCATGAATAAACATTCTCAACCATATTAAAAAAAATACGCGACTTACCGGCCACCCGAAGCATTGAATTGAATTAAATGAGAAGAACGAGTCCTTTGTTGAATACATAAAATACAAATCTGGAAACCTACAGGGAGCACCATAATCATGTAATAAACCTAAACCGTCGCTGCTGGATCGTGGCACACGGAATCTCGAGCCAAATACGACGAGCCACAATAAAGCAATTAATTAAATATTTGTCGGCAACTGAGGCTGAAAGAGCTACAAATCCGTGTGCGACCATCAAGCTTTCATCCAGCAGTAGGATGCCAGCTACTGTATCAAATGCACAATAAATTCTTAAGATAAATGCACTAACGTCTCAACTCAAGAATTTACCTGATACGTATTATTACGTATATATCCTACGTGATTCATGTAATCTATAACTAACTGACCTATGACGTGTGGCTGCGTAGATACTGATCATTGTTCATAGTAAATTACAATTCTCTCGCGGACGGAAACTTACCTACCACAATTTCGCCCCAAGCAACTCTGCCAATATGCAGATAATATACTAAAATCAGGCATAATAATTCATGCAGCAGTATCTTTAAATTCACGTTTGCACATTAAAACACGCAACTGCAGGGCCATTATGCGAGCCACATGATGATCAACATTTCTCACGCGAGCGAACCAAAACAGACCCGTATGTAATTCCGTCGGCCATCGCTAGCAGTTCAGAATAAATCTGAACAGATGTATTTACTAGTTGAACGCTTGCTTTTCACTACGTCTCGGCTGCGACTTTCAAGTATGACCCGATCGCTGTATAAGGTCTGTTTTAACACTACCTTATGTCATAATTGCACATAAATTATACGTAACAGCGCTTGGGTTGCACCGACACGCCCAGTGCTCGCCATTTCTATACTTTTACAATAAATAAGGTCTAATTGAAGGTTTTATACGTATTTGTTAATAGTCCCGATAGACTTGTTATTCTGCCCGCGCAGCTAACAAAGGAGCGCGGGCGCAGTGTAGATACCCTCGCGATACTACCGCGCGTCGCCGCCCGCTTCCCATACGCACGCCGCATGATAACTGTATACTTTACCATCTCATTCAAAGTATACTTTTTCTAGAAGAACACGGGTTTCCTTCTAAATTGCCGACTTACGCTGAATATGGTTTCGTAATCGCTATAGCCGAGGAGCCGCCTGCAATCTTGATTATGTTTACTTTTCAATTTCCTAGTAATCTCAAGTCACGATTTAACATGAACCGTTAGATTCAAAACTGTGTAATACGAGTATCGGGGCTCTGCCGACTAATAAAAATGTTGCTTAGTAACCCCCGGCGCTGTTGGTTGAAAGACGTACCTAAATTTAGGTCGCATCTCGTAAGCAAAAATGATTTGAAGTTATTCGCGCCTCAGGGTAACCGTGCTGGGATGTCGCACATTCAGACATAATAAATCTTTATTTATGTCTTCGAGTAGCAAAATCGCGCCATCTCCAAATGAAACTTACCGCGCCGTCATTTACTCAGATATTTATTGCGTTACGTTGTTCCGCAAACGCTCCTGCAAAACGTCGCCGCGTCGTTTATGTTAATTTATTCGCATTTCAATGAGACGCCTGTAAAATGGCATTATGCATTATCATGACTTATTTTTACATTATAGTTATTGAGCTGTGACGGCATTCATTGTTTTTATCTTTGGGTATTACTAGCAAGTACTTATATTTTATTAGTATCGAGCACAATATCGACTACCGCTTTGGGTACACGGAACGATCCATTAAGGGACAATTGCAAGCATTATCATGCGCTGCGTTCCCACACAACAAGCCCACACGACACGTGCCCGAATTGTGTAATTGAATTAAATATGCCGTATAATATGACAGCCCGTGAAATCTGAATATGTTTGAGGAAATAAAGCGATATTTTTTGCAGAACGTGGTATAAAATATATAATTTTGTGTTCCATTGCTCATTTGTAAGCAGAATATTTTGTGCTCGACGCTCATGTGGTTTTTATTCGTTTTGTGAAAATTTGGGCATAAGGGTTGAACCAATAAAACACTGTAAATTTCAAAAAATAAAATCGGTTTGATATAGTTAGGTATCTATAATTTCTGGCTTTGAACATTAACCTGGAGGTCCTAACTTGGCTTACTGTTGTACTTTTTTGTAACTACTCCATTTCCGGTAATCACAGTATAGTTTCTTCGAAACCTGTTTCAAAATGTTTTTAACAGACATGTTTTCTTTTTCTGTATGTAGTTTTCTAAATTATGGGACCTTTGTCAATATATCTGGCCATTTTTCCCGTCTTCCTAAGGACATCCTTAGCTTACTACTACTACTTACTTACTAGACAAAGAGACTAACCCCCTTATTCATAAACGTTTGTTAACTTAACAAGCCGCTAATAATTGTTTGTCCCTTTCGGTTTTAACAATGTGACCAAAAGAGCAAAAGGGACAAACAATTATTAGCGGCTTGTTAAGTTAACAAACGTTTATGAATAAGGGGGTAAGAATTGTACCTACAAGATATAGTTCCCCACTTTTTTATCAAAATACATCCAATAAAATTCAAGGATACCATCCAAACAATCCAAACTAATTGATAAACAATAATTCGTGGACAGTTACGGTAAAGATTTCCCAAGACACAAAGCGTTCAGGCTTAACTTGAAGCAGCGAAGCATAATTAATTATAGGAAAGTTTGGAGTTCAAAGCCGTTACGACACGAGTTGCGTAAGAGTTGGGGAACAATACTGCCCACTGTCATTAGCCATCCGAGTTAAATGATTAGCTCCTGACATAAATCGGTCACCACGACAGGGCTGCCACAGCTCGACGACGCCGACTGTGACTTATGTTTATGTCACCCTTGCTTTCGCGGGTTCTGCCACGTCTCACTGAAGAGACTTAAGCTCGGAACCTTATCCCTAGAATTGGTGTAGGCACTAGTTTTCGCAGTTTTTACAAATAGTCACTGTGTCTTATTTTCAAAGCCAATGAGAAAGCTATTCCTTTATGAGATCAAGTTGCGGTTACTGCGATGTTTTGCTTTATTTTCCGCATGAATTTAATTTTATCTTTTTTTGTTGTTTTTAAATGAATGGTGGCAAATGGTAAAATATCGGACGATGTTTTGTACCTAATCAACTAAATTTTTGGGCTTCAAATAAAGCTTAATAAATACTCTTAAAGTCAGGCTTATTCCAAAATAAATAGATTGGTTTATCATTCGAATAATTATTACGTACTACATATATATTTTTGTGACTTACTGATTCACATCATCGCAAGCCTATTGTGCCCAACACAAAAGCCTAGAATTCTAGATATATATTTAGTCTTCGAGCTAAATTTAGGCTTACACTGCCTAAGGTTTAATGGAAAAATAAATAACTTACAATATATGGTTATATATATGGTAATAACTTACAATATATGGTTATTATTACTAAACATCTTTTTAAGTAAGGTAAGAATACGGCTTAATACCAATATATTATAAATCCTTATTCTTATCCTCATTAGCTCGCATATAAATTCTCTTTGCATAATGCTATACATAATATGTAACATAGAAAGAAGTACTGATTATACTTACTAATTTGCATAAAAACATACTACGTTTTTACTATCTGGCTACAGTAATATGGTTATCATCACTACAATTAAAGTAAATCATGCATTTCTAACCATTCATGCTTAGCAAAATGTAATCTCTTTATTTCTGCAAATGAAAATGCATCTGTTTTATTTTTATACCTTTCTGAAAAGCACTATCATGTGACAAATAAGGATTAACTTATTTAAACGCCATTGTAAATATCTGAGACTTATAAATAGCACCAGTAAGGGTCGGATAGATGTGGGAATTATTGGTACAGGACAAGTTTGTGACAACCCTCATTAGAACAGATGAACAATAGTTCGACGCGCAGGTCTTTTGGAGATCGCGATTGCCCAAGCACCTTGTGGACCGCACGATCGCTCCAAATTAAAAATAAGCCTTATCGGCCCGCCCCACATCTCACGGTAATTGTAACTAGGCTATCGGTGATTTAGAGGCCCACTTTCTTTTCGGGCGAATTTATGCATGTTATGTATTCGTTATTTATTAAACATTACTAGTGCTAACGGTGGTAAAACAAAGGTGTTATATATTAGTCGATGTGAAATGTGTGTAACTGGTGTAACTACTTATACATTTATTCTTTATAGTAAATAAAGGGGCTACTCAGAGTAAAGGGGTCAGGGTTCGTCTATACAATAACAACGAGTAACATTAGTATTACGTAGAATTTCGTTTATCTTCTTTGAATTAAAATATCATGAATAAAATGGTTGACAATTTATTCTTTATGACTTTCGAATTTTTTATTTCATTTATTTACTTGATCTAAAAACACGTATTTATATACGTGTTTACTCAAAATCACTATTAAAAAACAATTTATTGTACAAAACCAGACATTAAAAAATATATAACTAATCTCACTTTTACAACAAAGTATCCCTTATATATTTCAGGTAGCCTTCAAACAATAGAGAAAGATAATATAGACATACATTGATTAATACCAAAATACAAACTACAAGCATGCACCGTGCTGCGTACCCCTAAAAGAGCTTTAATTAGGTATTTTAAAGACTAAAATAACTATGTAATTACAAAAATCGCCTATGATCTGTATTTAAATTATCTGAATAAAATATCACAACAGACATTACAAATCTTACGAGTTCTTAAAAAATTGCCACAAAACCACTATATATATTTTAGATTTTAAATTATTCCATTCAACTTAAATATCAATTGTTCTCCTGGATTTACAGTTCGTGAATAACGGCTATGCACAAAGCACAGCATGGTCTATCGACAAGTTGCACTGCAACGGCGTAAACAAGTGTTGAGACTTAAAAGGACTGAGGGATTATTCATGTATTCAATCCTTTCCCAGTCAACACATCTAACTTATCTTCCTTCCCGAATGCGGACATGCTCATATGTAAACCTACATTCCCTACTTATCAATTCACATCACACCATCGAGATCCCAATCATACCATGGCAGTGCGTAAAGTGGGTCATCGTGTGATGTCATCACAGATGCACTGATACTGTTACCGAGTTGGCTACTTAACTTTGATTATGTTGAAACGTGTTGGTATTAAGACGGATTGGTTCAACATTTCGTAAAGGTCGACGAATGAAGGTGGCCAGCTTAAAGATTGTAGGTAATTATAAACTCATGGCGACGGATTTAGTCGTCAAAGTTGATCTACTTAATTTCGGTTTCATTTAATTTATATGTGAACTTCGTGATCCGTTGCATGTATTTTTACTTAGTAAATAGTTTATTGGCTTATTACTGTTGCATAAATAGTAGATTGTGTCACAAGGGATCAAAATGGTATATTTCCGGCGTGGGCGTATACATATATATTGAATCCTGAATGGAGCGACGGATTCCACAATTGAATCCCGGCCGTAGGGAGGGATTCTAAAGTGGAATGCTGAGCGTAATGAAGGATTCAAGCGTTAACGTCCAAGACGCAATAATTTTGATACCGTGTGACACATACTGCTTTTTACACCACCTATGAGAAAAATTAAAGATATATCACATATTTAATATTTATGCAAATATCGATTCTGAAGAAATTTTTATCAATTATGAACGTACTGTTTATTTTCATATAATATATCATTGTAATTTTTAGGCTGGGAATAGAATGTCCTTGAACAGAAAAGTGCCACTTTGATCCCTCCCAGCAGGAAAGAAAAGGCCCGTATTCGAATAGGTGGTGTGAAAAACAACACCCTACTCGTATTATCCGTCTGCATAAATCGTATTTCAAATTGATCTCCTTCTTATACTGATCAAAGTTACATAGCAGATGACTACTAACCACCCCTTACACCTTTTCTCAGGTATAAATTTAATGATTCCATAAAAAATACATAGGTACCTACTTGTTAAGAATCGAAGGCCGTATACTGGCATATTATTTACGCACAGCCAAGTTTACTCTAAGTATCTAAGAAGCGGTTGAAGTGAGGGAAAATAATTTTAATCTGATTGTGGGGTAAGGCTTTGCTCTAAGCGCCTTAACCACTTGACCGCAATCGCAGAGCCATAGCACAAGTAATATATAGAGTACTTTGACTAAATACCATGCACCGAAACCTGAGACTTCGAATAAATAATAATTCAGTACTTTCGTATATAATCCTCATACCATGCTTACAATGCTTCAAGTCAATATACACAAAATACCTAATTGCAATAATGATCGCATTTCTCAGACAGTTTTCACGTAATTTTGTCATAGGGACTAGTGAAAATACTGATTTAAATATGTAGGTACTTGCAATGTCGTAGCACCGTAATGTGCGCGCTCTGTGCTTTAAATTGTGATTTAACAAAGGGGATGATATAAAGTAGGTTATGCAGCTTACGTCAAAACCTCTAATGAAGCTGGATTGATGTAGGACTGTAGATACGTACTGAAATTTAGTAACGCTATGTATTCGTACACTCTGCTATATGTTATAAAAATTACCATTACAGCGAAAATTATTTTTCATGGAATTTTAATGTATTTATACTAATTATTTTTATGTGTATAAGTACCTTATTAATTATATTTAATTTATAGTACACTCCAAGTATAGGTAAACTTTGTTACCTACTCGTAAACTTTGTTTGTAACTGGAGTAATATAACAATGTTAAATCACAGAAAAACAATTTATAAATGTCTTTCTAAAACTATTCAGATTATGGTAATGATATTATGTTAAGTCCATTAAGGCTGACAAAGATGACGTACTAAAATGGTTAAAAATACCTCCAAATGCCACAGTAGCAGTTAATCTGTCCAATCAGTTCCGCATATATTATACTCGTAGATAAACATACCCATATTTTGTTACAAGCGTCTTAATATAATTCATTGCAGGTAATTGAATATGGTTCACGCAGGAATTCGTCCTCCAAATTAAAGTCACGATCATTGTCATAATAGAACGCCATCAAACTACTTTTTTAGGAAGGTTCCCGATTAGATAGACTGACGATCTGGTTGACCTTGGTTGGGGGTGGCGAGAGAACGTTCATTATTGTTATTGAGTACAGCGTACTCAACATTTCCTGTCGACAGCTCCAGTTGGCAGAGCTCGGATACACGTGGGCCGGATCTACTGATGAGGAGGGCTGGAGCGGCAGGAGGGCTTTTTCCGATTAATAGGCAGGTTCCATTTTTCTTCTTTTTATTGTTCCTCTCTTGGTGGAGGTCAGCTTGACACTGCTCCATAGAAAACGCGTCGCGTATATATACATCACTGGCTGTGATTTTCAGCCAATCATAAAAATATGTCGACCAATCAAAAGGCAGCGTATTTCTGTTTCATGAAATCTCAGTCTGTTCCGTTCACTAATTCTGTTGGTCCGTAAATGCTGCGCGTTGATTGGTGGACTTCACATTGGTCGATTTGTACTAGCCTACTTTCGCTAAGTTCTAAGTACATTTACCTAATTTTAATTAATCCATGCCGCAATGTTTACAATCATTGTTTGTAAATAAATACTACACGTGGTTATCCAACGTTTACAACAAAAACACACGCGGAGTTGTTTACATTCTAAACAATAGGCGCTCGGATATTCTATTGTTCTCGGTCTACCTGCAATGTTTTGGGTTAAAACCTTTATTTTAAACATTGCGTTGGGTTATTGACCCAGGGGTCCATTGTATTATTTGAATAGGTAACTGACCTATATTTAACGGGCTATACCGTTACATTTCTTACGTAAATTAAGTTCTAGCGAGGTATCGAATGGTTCATACATAGTACAAAATGCGACATTTTAAATCTTATACGCTAAGTTCAGGCGATTAATATCAGCCAATAGGCGACGATCTAGGTTCGTTCATACATTTGCGTTCATGAAATTGCTTATACATTACTGATCACTTATATCTAACTTAATTACGTGAGGATCATTTATTTACATGATTTATCTTATTTCTAGGCGTTCATCGGTCGTGACGTCGTGTCGCTAACATTAGTCCTCCTCCGTCGCAAGACGCCATGTTGCATGGGTAGGCGACACGATCACGGAGTCGTTGTTGATGCGGTCGTCGGGCTCTGGGGGGCAGCGCAGCTCTGCGTCTCACCGGCTGGCACCACGACGGCTATTTTACAGGTGGGGCGCCGCATTACGCCATGCAGGGTCTTGACGTTGGCGGGGCGCGTTCTGCCGTCTGGTCCATGGTGCGTAGCCTCGACGTTTTCCTTTGGCCACGTGTTGCGGGGGCCGTTCGGGTCCGCGACGATGTTTATGTCTCGTTCTTCTGTTCGGGTCCACTGAGACATGCGTGGTAGGTCGATGATCCTCGCTGGGCTTGTCGTCAGCGTTCCAGGATCCCACACCGTGTCTGGTATTACTGATGCTGGGTCTCGTTCTGTTCGTGTAGCATGAGTCATAGCGGTCTTGATGTTCTTGCGTTCCGGTAGGTTCTCTCTTTCAGTAGCGGTGACGTCGTTCGGGTTCTGTGGCCAATCTCGTTCGGGTAACCGCAGAAATGCCGGTCCTTGGTACCACCGATCGTCGATGGTGATGCGCTGGCTCGGTTTACAGCGCGTTCCATCGTCCGCCACGTTGAAATTAGTCGGCAACCATCTCCACGATTGTCGGCTTGTAAGTTCGGCGATCTCGGCTATGCGGTGACTGACAAACGGTCGATATTGTCGTGCGTCATCCCGTAGCCATGACAACGTAGTTTTTGAATCCGTCCAGTATGTGATGTCATCTGCAGTGTAGCGCTGTTCTTTCAGGATAGTTTGAGCGAGGCGCGCGGCGATCAAAGCAGCGCTCAGCTCCATCCTCGGCACCGATAAAATCTTCAATGGTGCGACTCGCGTTCGACTTGCGGCTAAGCTGACGTGCACGTCGTTTCCGACTTCAGTGCGCCAGTAGGCCACGGCGCAGTAGGCTTCGGTACTTGCGTCGGAGAAAACGTGCAGCGTTCGACGTGTCGGATCCCTCGGCGAGTCGTACTGACGAGGTATTCTTAGTTCGGCGATGTATTTCAGGGCTTTCAGCCACTGAAAAAATGCTTCGGTGTCTTCTCGTTCTAATTCTTGATCCCAGTGCGTGCCCTTCGCCCAGACACGCTGTAGCAAGATCTTAGCGCTGATCACATACTGCGCGATGAGTCCTAGCGGGTCGTAGACAGACATAACTGTAGATAGGACTTGTCTCTTCGTTGGCGCTCGATCGCAGTTCTTGATGTCTTCTGGCACGCGTAGTAGCTTCGTGTTAAAGCTAAGCGTGTCTGTGCTAGGGTCCCACACCATGCCTAGCACCTTCTGTGATTTTTCGCCTAGCATCGTCGTAGGTTCGCTTGATCTCAGTTCGTTCGGTAGTTCTTCGATCAATTGACGATTGTTGCTAGCGAAGCCTCGCAGGTTGAATCCTCCCTCGGCGTGTGACTCGCGTACTTGCTTGACAGTTCGATGCAAGTCCTCCTCGGTCTCATAGCTAGCCACGTAGTCGTCCATGTAGTGGTTGTTCTTGATATCATAGACTGCCTCGGGGTATCTCGTTCGGTTGTCTTCGGCGTTCTTGTTGCGTACAAGATGTGCTAAACATGGGCTGCTCACGCATCCGAACAGCACTCGTGTTAACTTGTAGATGTGCGGCGTGCGGTCTCGTTCGTTATTCCTCCATAGGAATAGCTGGCTGGCTTGATCTTCGTGCTTCAGATGTATTCGCATGAACATATCTTGAATGTCCGCTGTCACGGCGAATGGATTCTCTCTGAAGCGCAGCAATATTCCCAGCAGGCTCTGAAGAAGGTCTGGACCGCAGAGAATGAAGTCGTTGAGACAAAACCCTTGACATTTTGCCGCAGCATCGAAGACAGCACGCATTTTTTGCTTCTGTAGGTTAACTACAGGAAAATGCGGTAGATAAAAGGTAAGATCGCTGACCGGCGGCTCGTTCAAACGTACGGCGTATCCCTTTTCGATTAAAGCTCTTATTTGCTTGCAGTAATCTTCGGCGAACTTCGGGTCGCGTCTCATTCGCGATTCAAGGTTCAATAACCGCGAATGCGCCGTAGTGTAGCTGGCCGGTAGTTTGACGTCATCTGTAGCCCACAGCTGTCCAACTTCATAATGATCTTCATGTTTCACGACGCTCGAATTGAAAAGGTCGACAGCTCGTTGATCCGCGGGCTTGACGTTGTCTTTGCTCGAAACTCCCAAAGCTTCTATCGCCCAGTGTTTCTTTAATTGTTCATCGAGTTCATCTTGTTCAACGCGACAATGCAGTACAACTTGTTCGTTCGTTCTGATTATCTTCGGCCGAAATCCGAAGAAACACCATCCCAAGCGGCAGCGTATGGCGGCGGGATCGAGTTCGCCTGCCATCCTTATCTCGTGCGGTATGCATAGCTGCCAGTGGTCGCCTCCGATGAGCATTTGCGGTACTCCCGTAGTGTAGCATTCATCGGCGAGGTCCTTGAGATGTTCGTACTTGATCATATCGGCTTTGTTTATGATCTGGCTGCGTAGTCCGATTCCGCGTACTGTTCGCAGCGTGATGTCGTAGCCTGTCCCGCCTCGCGCTGACCGTATCTTCGCCTTAACGGTAGCTGTGTTCGTTCGGTGCGCGATATCGCCTATACCGCGCACGCATAGCGGTGAAACAGGGCCAGACAATCCGATCTGTTCGGCGATGTCCTCCTCGATAAGGCTCAGTGTCGAGGCGTCGTCCAACATCGCGAAGATGTGTGCTTCTCCGCCCGGGCCGCTCACGGTGACGGGCAGTACTTTGAGTAGCACATTAGCAGGTTCGATCCCCGAGGTAACGTATATGCGAGCGGTATCTGGATCATTCTGCTCGTTCGGTGCATGTGTTATCTCGGCCTGCGTGGCGCGCGGCGCGCGCGTGGTGGGGGCGTGGCCTGTCCTCTCTCCTATCGAGTACACCGGCGCGGTCGTAGTGAGATGTACTGCGGCTTCGGTCTGTATTTCTTGCTTATCCGCGTGTAGCAAGCGATGGTGGGGATGCGGACAGCCTGGCACGTCGCATCTCTTCGCTCGGCAGTACTGGCGCTGATGTTTGTCGTTGAGGCAGCGAAAACACACCCTGTTCAGTCGCGCCCAGTCCCATCTCGCTCCGACGGGTTGGGCAGCTAATTTGCGGCAATCTGTCGTTCCATGAGTTCCTCCGCAATATAAGCAGATTGCGCGCGGGTTCTTCGTGGTGGCGTTCGTGGTATATACCACTTTCGAGGACAACGGCTGCGACGAGCGCGACTGGGACAGAGCAGGGCGGGCAACCGGTCGGTTCGTGTTGCGCTCATACCGCGCCTGCGCTGACACGGAGTTCGATGTCGCGGTAGCAGTCCGTCGCGATGTTAGAGGGGCTCTGGCGTGCGAGTATTTCATTTCCTGCTCGCTCTCGTACATCAGGAAGTCCGACAGCTGGATTATTTCAGCTTCGTCTGAGTAGCGGTGTGCGCGGGCGTAGTCACACCATCGGCTTCGTAGATGGGGGCTCAGGCGGTCGGTGATTTCCCTTATTAGCATGGGATTATCGGCGTAGTGACGGCGGTCGATGTCCATAACTGTAGATACTATGTTTGCGATCTTGATTGCGAAGTTATTTAGGTCATGCGCTGTCGGCCCGACGGTAGGCAGCCGACGCAGGTCTTCTAGTGCTTGGTCGAGTAGTACTTCGCTCCTTCCGTACTGTTTCTTCAATATGCGCATGATGAGGTCTGGACGAGTAGCTGTAGCTAGGACGTGCTGGACGCAAGCCTTGGCTTCTCCTTTCAGCGCCACTCGCAGTCTCGCCACGTTCTCGTACTCGGTGAACTTGTATCTTGTCGCTGTCTCGTTGTATGTGTTATAGAAACTGCGCCACTCGCTGACATTACCATAGAAAGCAGGTAATTCGTATATTTCTTTCGGTGCAGGTCTCGCAGCCCTCTGCATTTTTTCAAATATCTCGAACATACTGGCGGCGATGCTCTCCTGTGTCGAGATGTGCGTTCTTGGAGTTCTCGCATCCGGACTCGGCGAACGCGAGTATTGTTGCCTCCTTCTCGCGGAGGTCTTCGGTTCGGGGGTGAACGGCCTTTCACGTTCATAGGCTCGTTCGGGTTCAGGCGAGAGTGACCTCTTCCGTTCGCGGGTCCTCTCTAGTTCGGGGCTCGGCGATCGCTCAGCAGGCCTCCTCGTTCTCGGAGTCTCGAACATCGAGCGTGGTTCAAGGTTCGGTGCTCGACGTTTCGATGCCGGCTCGCGTGTCTCGTACGCCCAATCCTCAGGTTCATAATTCCTCGTAAGCGCCTCAGGTTCCGCGGCCTCGATCCCCAGCCGCAACGCTTCGAGTTTTTTGTTCAATGCTTCCGCTTCGCTTAGAAGTCTTCTTTGTTTTCCCCGTAATTGTTGCATAAGTTCAATGCCTTTGTTCCATGGTTCTATTGTTCGGCGAGGTGCGAAGGATACTTGTCGTGTCCGATCATCCTCGCGAAGTTCCCGTTCCGTATAAGTTCGTACGGAGTCGTCGTTCGGCGCGCTCGTTGGCGCTATAGCGCTTGCGGCACGTGTGTCCAGCGCCGTGGGCGCCGGGCGACTAACTGTGCGCGCATGTTCTAGCGCTCGCTCGAGTGTAAGCGTTCCCCCGTCGGCCGGTTGCGATGTGGGCGGGGCTAATGGCTCGCTCCCCTCCATATGCCCACGTGCGTCGCCGGCCTCACTGCCGTCAGTACTGCGTTCGTCCTCAGTGCGCGAGGCCCTGGCTCGTTTCATTTCGGCGGCCTCCGCTCCAGCCGCTAGAAAGCGTCTTCGTTCTTCATCGTCGTGAATCGACGACATTGATCTCGTCGTGAATCGACGACATTGATCTCGTCGTGATTCTTCTTCCCGTCATCGCTGCGGTGCTAAGGTTCCGGGTTCGTGCACGCAGTCGATGTCTCAGCTTCAGTCTGAGAGGTCCGGGAACACGATGCGGAGTTTCAGTAGATCGGTCGCTGCGTGTATCCGCTGAGTCAACCATCCGTAGTTCGGTCCGAAGTGGTTGACGTTGCTCGCAGAGGTTCGGACTGGTTCGCTATCCGACGCTCGAAGGACCAAAAATATTGAGTACAGCGTACTCAACATTTCCTGTCGATAGCTCCAGTTGGCAGAGCTCGGATACACGTGGGCCGGATCTACCGATGAGGAGGGCTGGAGCGGTAGGAGGGCTTTTTCCGATTAATAGGCAGGTTCCATTTTTCTTCTTTTTATTGTTCCTCTCTTGGTGGAGGTCAGCTTGACACTGCTCCATAGAAAACGCGTAGCGTATATATACATCACTGGCTGTGATTTTCAGCCAATCATAAAAATATGTCGACCAATCAAAAGGCAGCGTATTTCTGTTTCATGAAATCTCAGTCTGTTCCGTTCACTAATTCTGTTGGTCCGTAAATGCTGCGCGTTGATTGGTGGACTTCACATTGGTCGATTTGTACTAGCCTACTTTCGCTAAGTTCTAAGTACATTTACCTAATTTTAATTAATCCATGCCGCAATGTTTACAATCATTGTTTGTAAATAAATACTACACGTGGTTATCCAACGTTTACAACAAAAACACACGCGGAGTTGTTTACATTCTAAACAATAGGCGCTCGGATATTCTATTGTTCTCGGTCTACCTGCAATGTTTTGGGTTAAAACCTTTATTTTAAACATTGCGTTGGGTTATTGACCCAGGGGTCCATTGTATTATTTGAATAGGTAACTGACCTATATTTAACGGGCTATACCGTTACATTTCTTACGTAAATTAAGTTCTAGCGAGGTATCGAATGGTTCATACATAGTACAAAATGCGACATTTTAAATCTTATACGCTAAGTTCAGGCGATTAATATCAGCCAATAGGCGACGATCTAGTTTCGTTCATACATTTGCGTTCATGAAATTGCTTATACATTACTGATCACTTATATCTAACTTAATTACGTGAGGATCATTTATTTACATGATTTATCTTATTTCTAGGCGTTCATCGGTCGTGACGTCGTGTCGCTAACAATTGTGGAGATTCTTAGGAAAGGCCAATGAAGATCAAAAGGTTTAGTCTAGCAGTGGACGTCTTCCGGCTGAAATGCTGATGAGTAATGATAATGTAGTTACACATTCGAAGCACTTTTAAAATCCTTAAAAATAATATTTCCTTTACATGAATTATTGTTTAGCTGTTGAAACTTAAATGATTTTAAGGTCTGAAACATAAGTAGTTAAGAATTAATAGACAACGGCAATCCCGTTTTGCGCCTCTATTACGTATATTGCTTTATCCCAATAAATGTGAAGAAATACTAGAAGTGAAGACTAAAAACCTTGTTTAGAACGTAAGGTTCAATGTACAAAGGATTTCATATAGCTAGTTTTGCTTGTGATGTAAAGTGGACAACAACGTGCGATGGCGGGTGACGTTAGGTTGGCAGTAAAAATGATGACAATGTCGAACTTATGAACGCGAGTGGAAACTTTGAGAGAGATATGTCGGCACTGCCTGTAATATATCGCTACATAGTATAAAATAAAGTCACTTTTTCTGTCCCTATGTCCCTTTGTACGCTTAAATCTTTCAAACTACGCAACAGATTTTGATGAGATTTTTTTTTAATAGGTAGAGTAATTCAAGAGGAAGGTTTATATGTAGGTACTAATGTAGGTATAGTACCCGTGCAAAGCCGGGGCAGGTCGCTACTAAAAAATAAAATGTATCGTTTGGTGCTATAAGAGTTTAGAGAAATAGGTAGGTATTGAAGAAAACCATTGCTGTCACTTTGCACAGCCTAAAGCTCCGAACCACCTAAGAAAAGGGAAGCGTCGCTTGATAATACCTACTTTAAAGTTCCTGGCTATCTATAAGTATTTATAAATAGGCACATTATGTTTCTGATCCGATGTAAGAAATGTTTTCGCGACGACGACATGTTAAAAGCATTAATAGCATGTTTTACCGTAACAGAATTACTCAAAATTAATGGTAATTTGTCGTTAGTATGCACTTTATAGTTGTATCTAACTTAAGTATATCATAACCTAAAGTACCCCATGAATTTTAATTACTCAGTTTCTCTACGTTATTATTAAACATTATTATACATATAATACGCTCTTAAAACGACATACCGCAACACTATTTGACAACCAAGGACTAAATTCTTTCTCTTGGGTCTCCCTCGAGATCCCTAACATCGTTTGTCCTAAAATCACTTGCCCGAACTGTTTTGCACTAATGGGCATTAGCCCTATCGATCAGTTGCAATAACACTCATTTTCCATAATGTAATGATTGTCCTAAAACTCACTTGCCCAAATATTTTTTTACCATAACTGTTAAAAACCCTAATGTTATTTTCCATATTCTTCGAAATCCCTAATAACGTTTCACCTCATGTCATTTAGCCTAAATGTTGTTGTCCTAAGAGACAGAAGCCCTAGCGATCAATAGCCATACCTAACGATATTTAATCATAATGTCGGTAATGGAATGGTTACACATTTTTTTTTTATTTTAGAGAGATATTGGCTCCTAAATAAAATTTGGGGGTGCCTGTCGTGTCGCATAACGTCGATTGTCCTAAAATTTTTTGGCCGAGAATGTATGGCATAATGTTACATGGCATACTACTTGTTTAGCCTACTTAATTTTGCGCATACACGTTTAAAATACCTACACCATATTTATTCTAATATTGATTACTCGAATGTCGAATGACCTAAAGCATAATAATCCTAATGTTCATTGTAATAAATATTGTTTTCCCTACTACTCGAACTGTCAATTTTCACTGCGCCTACTTTTATCATGTCCGAAATTTCATTCAAAAAGGCATTTTAATAACAACATGCAAAACATTTGAACAACAGGGTGAATGGTTAAAAAAAATGTTCAAGTAATAAACCAGGGTAAAACCGAAGTGGATTGGTTAGGTTTCGAAACTAGGGCGGAGTGAATGGCGTAATCTTTAAATACTTAAGTATTTTTAATCAATTGTTTACACATCCTCATACTTACAAATCCAAAAAAAAAGGGGGGACGGGGGGGCAAAGCCCCCCACCAGGGGGGCTCGGACATTAAAAAAGAAATAATCTGAACATCCCCTACCTTAACCTGGATAGGTTCGTTAGGTACCTTTTATCCCTTAGACCGGAAATAGAAGCCCCGCGCAGCGGGGCTTCGTCGACCGGTTCCCAGGTCAAAATTGCTCACTTAAATTCTTTGGACAACAGGGCGAATTATTTAGTAATAGTTAAGTATAAGGAATAAAAAAATATTTTTAAAGCTAGTTAGTTAGTTTTTAAAGGTAGGTAATCACTATTAGTACATTAAACTGTAGGAACTTCACCATTATGCACAATAATTTTTCCATACATATACATTAGACACGAAAATCATTAGGACAAACAATATAACAATATAACATTAGGAAATACGATTACCTATTAGGATTATCGATCATTAGGCTTACTGACAATTATGATACATGACTATTATTGCATATAACGTTAGGATGAATAATTGATATGGAAAATGATAATTAGGATATAAATATAACGCATTAGGGAAAACAAAAATCATCCATACGATATTAGGAAAATTAAAAATATGGCATATGAGCGTTAGGACAAATGATCATTCGGACATAAAACGTTAGTGAATGTAAAAATAGGTCAAAAAACGTTAGGGATCCAGATATAGAACCCTTTCTCTTACGTACCAAGTCTCAGTATGCATTACACTTGTAACTGAAGTTCTAGAATAACTTTTGTTTTTATTACTGTCGTATTACGTCTATTACTTATTTGGAAAGTAAATAGAAATATAATTACAACAGAAACCTAACTTATTTGACAGCGGCACTTCGGATATAAAAACGAAAGTCGCAAGAAATGCCGTATATGAACCTTTGTTCAAATTGCACCTAATAATGTTGTTAGTGTCTAACGAATACTGTGGATACTGTTAAACTTGTATATTGTACTTCCTTTTTGATGTAGATGGCGGAGCAATGAAATAGTGACAGATTCGCACTACACAAGGCTTGGCAGATAGGAGCAGTGCCATCTGTCAGCTAAGCTGATTTACTAGGACCCGGCGTCCCGGTAAGACGCCCGCTCCATTTGCAAACGAATGGCTAAGTGCGTACAAATATTGGTGACGAATAATAATGTATTTGCGAAAAAGGAAAACCAAAAATCGAATATAAGAATTGAGAAAATAGGTTACAATTTTATTTAAAAAAATTAAACGTGACTATTTTGCGAGGGGTCTCCCTCGAGATCCCTAACATCGTTTGTCCTAAAATCACTTGCCCGAACTGTTTTGCAATAATGGGCATTAGCCCTATCGATCAGTTGCAATAACACTCATTTTCCATAATGTAATGATTGTCCTAAAACTCACTTGCCCAAATAATTTTTTACCATAACTGTTAAAAACCCTAATGTTATTTTCCATATTCTTCGAAATCCCTAATAACGTTTCACCTCATGTCATTTAGCCTAAATGTTGTTGTCCTAAGAGACAGAAGCCCTAGCGATCAATAGCCATACCTAACAATATTTAATCATAATGTCGGTAATGGTTACACAATTTTTTTTTTAAATTTTAGAGAGATATTGGCTCCTAAATAAAATTTGGGGGTGCCTGTCGTGTCGCATAACGTCGATTATCCTAAAATTTTTTGGCCGAGAATGTATGGCATAATGTTACATGGCATACTACTTGTTTAGCCTACTTAATTTTGCGCATACACGTTTAAAATACGTTAAATACGTTTAAATGTTCAAGTAATAAACCAGGGTAAAACCGACGTGGATTGGTTAGGTTTCGAAACTAGGGCGGAGTGAATGGCGTAGTCTTTAAATACTTAAGTATTTTTAATCAATTGTTTACACATCCTCATACTTACAAAGCCAAAAAAAAGGGGGGACGGGGGGGCGAAGCCCCCCACCAGGGGGGCTCGGGGGGCGAAGCCCCCCGCATTAAAAAAGAAATAATCTGAACATCCCCTACCTTAACCTGGATAGGTTCGTTAGGTACCTTTTATCCCTTAGAGCGGAAATAGAAGCCCCGCGCAGCGGGGCTTCGTCGACCGGTTCCCAGGTCAAAATTGCTCACTTAAATTCTTTGGACAACAGGGCGAATTATTTAGTAATAGTTAAGTATAAGGAATAAAAAAATATATACTGCAATAGGCCATACAGAGTTAGGAAATACGATTATTAGGATTATCGATCATTAGGCTTACTGACAATTATGATACATGACTATTATTGCATATAACGTTAGGATGAATAATTGATATGGAAAATGATAATTAGGATATAACGCATTAGGGAAAACAAAAATCATCCATACGATATTAGGAAAATTAAAGATATGGCATATGAGCGTTAGGACAAATGATCATTCGGACATAAAACGTTAGTGAATGTAAAAATAGGTCAAAAAACGTTAGGGATCCAGATATAGATCCTTTTGCGAGAGCTGTATTTGAAAATAATGACAAAATCTATTTGAAAACATCATCAAATTGAGAGCGTCTAGCTGAATTACCATCAATTACTTTTCTTTAAATAAATGTCAAACGCTGTCACTCACTAGATATCGGGTACATTTACTGCCCCATTATGGAACTACAGCTAACTTTAGTAAGCTAGACTACAGTTAACTTTAATAAAATGCATATTTCGTAATGAATTGGCAAAATTTCAGTTACCTAAAAAGTTGTTCTAAATAATGCAGCATTGTAGTGATAAAGGCTGATAAACCCTAAAAAAATCAAATTTGATAAAAAAAATTAAGTTTCATGGAATATTTATTTTACTTCCTGGATATAAAACTACTGAATTATCAATTGCAACTATGACCAACATCCTTAAATGCAAATGTACAATCCACTATTACAAAAGACTACGGTTGCTGCCTTGCAGATGGCCGCTCTGTGCGACGGATTAAAATAATTCAGTTCTCATAGAAACGCTTCCCAGGAATGATTAAATACGGTCTGAGATAGATTTATAAGTGGTTACTCCTACAAGAGAGGTTTCGCAGTGCTGTTTCTTTGTTGTCCTTAATAAATAGTGCTTTTGAATAGGCGTGCAAGTGTGAATGAACTGTAATACAAGTAACAGTTCTATAATTAAACCATACTAGTTAGCTTCTCAATAGATTTTATTTTTATATTATTTTCTACATTTTTTTTGTGGATATGAAACAAACAAAATATTCATACGATTTCTTCTCTTAATCTAGACCTATAGCTAGATAAATAGCTTCCATTTTTTCTTTTACAAATCTATGTACATAAAAGGACCAATGAAATACCTACTTTTTAACATGTGTTAGATTTAGCCCAAAAAGTAATAGTTAAAAATTGGCTTTTCATTTTCATTTCATTCATTTTTTCGTTTTCATTTTCATCATTACTATTAGCTCCGAAGCCTAGTTACAAAAAGAATCTTAAACGAACAAGGCAAAACTAATAAAAACTATAAGTGAATTATTTTTATTTTCTTGATTAATATTTTAAAGACTTCGACGGATTCGATGCCCTAAATATTCGATTGACGCTACCATAAATAAAAACAGTCAGACAGATCGAAAAACTTATGATGAATCCAATATCCAAGTGCACAATAATATTAATACGTAACGTAACATATAAATCGTAAGAAAAATAATATTGCATTTAAGTAGGTAGGTGAAACAATAATACTGTTAAAAATAAATTAATAATTTAGTGTCATAATGTTAAAGCTGTGTTTTGTCTTTGTTAGTACCACTAATTCCATATATTATATTACCTGGGATAACTGGGGGCAAGTTATAGGGATTTGATATCGATTAAAATGATGTCGATATAATTATAATAAAAGATGTTGTTGAACATTATCGATTACAGTACAGAGGTTCGATGTCATATCTTATATCCGGCCTCTTCAGTTAGTAAAAGTATGCAGATATCATTTTAATCAAAATGACAATTTAAATATTGATATTTTAATATTGATTGTATATTTTGCAACCTATTTTAAAATAAACGCGTAAATACCCGTTTAAATTTATTTTTCATTTTAATTGAGGAGTAAGTACCTAATATTTATTTAAGCCGAATAACATTTTGATGTTGTCATTCACAGTAACATCGATATATTTTTAGTCGATAAAATATTTTGCTACATCACTTTCGTATAAATGCCCCGAGTTATCCCAGGTATAAAAAACCTTTCCTTTATAAATTATATATATATAAATATGCTTCAAAGATAGTGTGTATTTTGATCATAATTGCTGTTGATATACCTACTTGTTAAAATTTAAATGTGAAGGTATTTATTATACAGTTTGAAAGGTTTTTCACGCCCTTGCTCGGAAGTTAAAAGAGTCAGATAACTCTATCCCCGACTGTACAAACTGTGAAAACAATTATCAAAAAATCCTTACAGACCTTCAAGTGTCTCACACTCAATAATTCATGGAACTAGTTCACAACAAGATTTCATATAGGTAATCTAGAATTGAGATTTATCTGACATTTAGCAACTTGAAACTGGATAAAAGTAAATGGCTGCCGCATAATTTGTCAATGAGTACAAAGAGTTTAATCTACGGTTGTACAGGCAATAAATCATGTAGTGTTGCGGAATATGTATAAATATAATTAACAGCAATACGTGCTGTGTAGTAGCCGCTATCAATTTCGCCTCTTATCATGATTTCAACCAATTGATTTTGAACCTTGTTCATTTTAAAACAATGTCGGCCATTGCATGTAATTCGTTTGATGGAATTCGACATGTCATTACTGGTTGTATTAGAATGGAAGTGAAGCGGGCTGACCACTGTTACGCACGAGCTTTGTACTCGTAAGCTGTTGTTTACTGGCAAGCGTGAACTATTGGGTAACTTCAATCATAATAATTGCTCGTTGCCCAAAAGCACACAGATGCTGCTGTAACCGCTGGACGTGCTAATACTTGAGGGTACTACATTAATCCAATTAGACAGATTATATTGTTCTAATACCACTTTTACAACTATTAAACAAAACGAAATGCAGTACAAAATAAATATGTTTTTATAATGTTTTTTGTATTTCGTACCTACTCTTCAATACACGAGAATTAGTACGGTCAAACTTTACATTAAACTCGCAAAGCATGCAGTATAGCTGCATTTTTGGTATGTTGTTTAGACACCATAGGGCACTATAAAACCACATTTTGCAAGCAAAAAAAGTTGTGCTAGTTACGTAGTACGTGAAAAACTGCGAAATTTACGGTCATTTTTCAGTTTCTGATTTTTATTAAAAAAACCTTACGTTTTTTGACATTAAATTTTCTTGTAATATGCATTTTTGTACGTCCTTATAGGGCCTATATAACATACTAAAATTGCAGCTTTATAACATGACTTGCGATTTGTATGAAAAACTTAGATCCGCGTTTTTAATTTCAATTACAAAGTTTGCTGACATGATTTTACCCTTTAACGAAAGAATATTAAGTGCGCTATAAGGTCATTATTGCATGTTTTTCGTAGCATAATTGGGTGAGGCGATATTAAGCCGAAAACGTTAGCAAAACTCAAAATAACGCTAGTTTACAAAAAAGAGTACTTTTAAGAAGTCGAAATCTCTGAAACTGTAAGACCTACGGTAATACATGTTAGCTCAACTTGTTGAAAATATTAGTCTTTAAACGTTTAGTAACATATGATATCAAAAACGTAAGGTTTTTTTAATTAAAATCAAAAACTAAAAAATGGCCGTAAATTTCGCAGTTTTTCACGTTCTACCCAGCTAGCAAAACTTTTTTTTGCTTGCAAAATGTGGTTTTATACTGCCTTGTGGTATCTAAACAACATACCTAAAATGCAGCGATACTACTTGATTTGCGAGTTTAGGGTAAAATGATGTACGATTTGACCGTAAATAAATAATTAAATAATTCTCGTCTTTTTATTAAATAACCGATTATTTTAAGCAATTATATCGACGGCTAATTTTAAAGGTAGGTAAATCAAAACTACAAACAACTACCAAATGTATTGGATACAAGTCTTGTGCAGCATTATTCTATTCTATTCAGTTCAAGACCTCGAGTTTGGCATAAATATTTAAAATAATAGCAACTAGTTCGGCGGCCACATTGTGCGGCCGGCTCGTTGCGAAACGACTGCTGACTGGCAAGCTCAAGCTCTAATTAACTGTCAACTAATTCGACATTATATAGATCTAGTTACCTTTAGTATAATCATACAATTTCCTTTTTATAGAAATACATCTTACTTGTATGTATGTACCTACTTATATTTGTCACAGAAAATATTGGACCATAAAAATAATGTAATAGAAAAATAGTAACAACAACAGGAAAAAACTTTTTTTTGTATTTTTAAGTTTCTATTTAATAAATATAAAATGAAAAAAAGCACAAAACATTCTTAAAACTAAAATACCTACTAATAACTAACTTAAACTACAACATCCCCCAAGTCGCTTCCCTGTGGGAGAGTGCCTATGGGAGTGCGAGGAAATGTAGCCAGTGTTATGACTAGGGTTAGGAATTTTGGTGGCATTAGGTGAACAGAGAACAGTGGAGTCGTTGCTCAAATTGTTTATGATTGATTGAATAATTAATTAATCAAAAATATTACATAAACATATTTTTTTTAACAGCTACCCTAGGTTTCGCGCATTTTAAGTATTAAATAATTTTATTGTATTCATATTTGACTACCTATGAAATGAAATTCAATCATTTTTTTTATAATGTAGCTTATGATTATTATGTAATATTTGTGGGCTTGGAGAAAACTAGAACCTTGAAAATCAAATACATTTTCTCATTTATCAACATTTTTATTGAAAATTAATATTTTTCTCGATTCTCAAAAATAACATTCGTGTTATTTATTTAAATTCATTGATAAATCCAGCTTGAACTAAACACTATTTCGTTATTATTTTATAAATTAATCATTTATTCAAGTAAAAAATGTTTGTAACATCGACTCCACTGCTCTCTGTTCCAAAAATGCCACCAAAATCCTAACCCTAGTTATGACACTGGCTACATTTCCTCGCTGGATGGCAATGCCTAACCTCTGGCCAAGAAATAAACTTATGCTTACGAGTATGTTTACTATCTCCTACATTCATACAAATACATTGTTTTTTAATTCTATGTATGAAGTGAAAATATTTTTTCCCCTCACTAGCTCGTAAAGCGCTCGTTTATCGTTTAATACGAGCGGGTAAAAACGCTTTTTACACTCTTGTGAATAAAGTAATTTGATATTGCTCTAATTCCTATAGCCCCCTACTGCCTAGTATAAGTGGATCTGTATGACCGTAGTAAACATGCGCAATCGGAGCTCACATGTTAAATTGGTCGTTCTCATGGGCGACTTTGTAAGCCATTGGCTATATTTAAATTCCAGAAGTAACTCTATTGTACGATGCGTTTCGACATTGAGTTTTAAATGGTTTCTTTAAGTTAATTTACATTTGGATGAGATTTTTAATCATATTTCCTCGCGATAGTGAGGGGAAAAAAGTTGTATTACACTTGGCGGCAAAGTTTGTTCAACTCTCGTGCCTTGAGACCTTCGCAATGCTCAAGATTCCAGTTTTTGAACCACTCGCTACGCTCGTGGCTCAATTTTGGAATCTTTCGCTAGCTCAGGTCTCAATATTGGCACGACAGTTAAACAACAACTTTGCCCCCTTGTATAATAAATAACTATATTTATTTAATTCTTGCTTCTCTTAACACTTACCTAAACTAAAGAAAATTAACAATATATCACACCATCACCTCGAGAGACTACCATCAGTATGATCTAATAAAGCAACATCAAGCTACAAACCTTAACATAAAGGTCTGCAATCTCCATCATAAAGCGTATTCAAATGCGTTACATGCGTTGGAACAAGTTACTCTTCGCATCGATAAATGCGCATTATACGCTAGCCGTTCCACGGTTGTTAGTGCAGCTTCCAAGCAAATTCTTACGAAAATAAACCTTCAAAACGTCGATACCACACTCCAATAGTATACGAGATCATTTTGGTAGTAACGATTTACGACATTTTAGATATATGAGAGTTGTTCGTGTATGTATTCCGTGCCTCGGAGATGTTGTGGAGAGTCGGCGACGATCGGATCGCGTTCGCACGCATATTACCAGAGTGCAGCGCGGGCGCAGGCCGCGGGCAACAGCGACCTAACAGTACAACGGCCCTCGTGATTAGACGCCACACGATAGCGCCCATTGTCGGTACACGATCGCCTCTTGTACGTCTTGAAATTGCGGAAATGGACCCAGCTCGCACCCACTACGCTAGCGGGACATTTCAATTGCGGTCCCCTGCCCGGTGGGCAAATATCTTTAATAGAGAAATCCCCGCATCAGACACGGACGCAAAGGTTATCTTTTACTCGCAGCTACATCACTAGGATAAGATTATGGAAGAGGTTTACATTGTAGTATTTGATTATGCAGAAAGAAGGAAAGTTAAAGGATCTTCCTTTGAGGAAAGTAAAAATATGTTTGCGCTTATCAAACCATCCTTTAAAATAAAACTATGGAAAACGGTGAAACTCGCGTATATCAATTGAATTTAACTTCATCCCGACGTTTCGAACATTTTACAGGGTTCGTGGTCTGCGGGAGAGGGAGAGTCGCCTAGTTTTATTTAATGTGTAATCCTCGCGGTAACCGAAGAAAATATTAAACCAGCCTTTAATTTACACAAGGTTTATTTACCAATATTTTTTATTAATAAGTACATAATTACACTGAAATCAACCATTCCATGATTGAAAATTCCTTTCATAATATATTACAGAAGTAACAAACGTAACAGTCTCAGTTGCATTCCTCCATCCAGTAATTTATAACAAGCCTAATACGTTCTTTGAGAACATCCCGCGTCTTGAAAATTGTGGCCAATAGTCGTAAAACTGTGACGTGGGACATTAGTAAGCGTCGAATAGTCCTTGTTTACGAGCTGCCTAATGAGAAATGCCATCGGGCGTGAGCTGACGCGTGACTAACAAATGCGCCATCCCCTGGCTCGCCTGACTTGAAAACTGTATTTATACCAGAGAAAGAGTCAAGAACGCAATTTAGCTTTACTGACTGCTGTAGTTATCCGTATTTCACTTCCCTTTTGACGGAAAATCTGTCCGTATCAATTCGGATCTATTTCGATAGAATGGAAAAGCTCGAGGGAATAATCTAGGATATTGAAAGCTCGATGTGCGCGCTATCAGTCAGTTGTCACCCTAGTATCCCGCGCCAGAATACATCTACCTACTCTTTGCGTATACAATGAAATAGAGAAACTTATAATACTCGTATTCCAGTTTCAACATAATTATGTATAGAAAAAACGATGTATAATAACATCAAATAAGTCATGTTATAGATACTTACTTCCTCTAGTCAACAGGCTATTTTTCAAAACGTAAAAAGAATGAGACTAAAATATTTACACTCGAACTCAATCAACAAAAACTCCCACACCATAAAGAACAATCCATCTTCGGTACTGTGAAAGAAGCCTCAATCAAAACAAAATACGGAGAAGCAGAGACCGGATAAAGGGCCCTATAAATCATAAAATCAAGGCTCCATTCAAAGCGGTTTATTCGGTTGGAGAAAAAAAATACCCTCTCGGCGCATTGTTAACTATCTACTGGCGCGGCTGATACGGCCTGGGGAGCAATTTGTCCTGTATTGAAATAATCGACGCTCCAAAGTTATTTATGGCCTCATTAAAATTTCGATAATCACACTTTTTTCACTGCATACGTAATATTTTTTCGATGAGAAAAATGGATACATGCACGCGACGGCGGAGCGCGTAGGACGATTTTAATTAAGAGTTTATGTTTTTGTTTATTATATTGAGATGTAAGTGATGATAGGTGATATTTGTACACCGCATTACAGATGTGAGCGTAAGATACTTTACGTTACATTATTTAATTTTAATTGTGTTTATAAAGTGAAGCTGCGTGAATTTTACAGTATTTATAAGGCAAGTTTAATAATATAATTAACCTAAGTCAGGTTTCCAATTACTGATAGCGAACTATCCATTACTTCATAATCTCTATTGAAAAATCCCGGAAAGCTTCAACATGCAAGGCATTGTGTTATTGTGGTTGTTATCAAAGTCGGGAACGCTTCCGTGTCCAAAGCGGGCACAGAATACACAAAAGTACACGTATAGAAGACCCATACTATCTGACCATTACAAAATGCAGCAACTGATACCTAAATGTTGAAGGCGAACTAAACTCTAACTCTTTAAGTAAAGGTTCAGACTCGGTTGGTATTAACGGCTCGTGAAGTGAGCCAGCCACACTCGATTAACCTCTGCTCCCGCGCCGATCGCCGCACGGTGTAACCCTGGTCAATTACATTTTTGCCATGTAAACAAGTACAATGCACTTTGATTGATCTACTTAGAGGTCTCAGTACTGTAACAGTTTCGTTTCTCATGGCTTTGGTTAAGTTCTATGCACCATTAGTTTTTATTCATGTTGCTGTATAAAATTGGCAAAATTACTTGTTAACTCCATGTCACAATTCAGGAACTTATGAGCTCAGAAGTATTTGGCATTTCTCCGAGCGTTTCAACCACCGTGACTTCGGTGACAACATTATTACCCGATTTCCGTGGGTTTCTTACACATTTTTTGGATATCTTGGTAATTGTTAACTACGTCTACCAGTATATCCAAAAGTTCTTGCATATCTCACGGGATTCGTGTGATAAGGCTGCCACCGAAGTCACTACGGTTGATACGCTCGGAGAAATGCCCTATTATTTATTAGAAATTATAATGTACATCCATATATGGGCATTATACACTACATAATTCGTATGAATAATTCAGGTATATGGTAATAAACAACATAAGTAATATATAAATACAAAACAGTACCTAGACCTAGTTTATTTCCAATAAAATTATGAGATCTTAGCTAATAACTTTAAGTTTAAAACCAATATTGAAGACCTCCATAACCCAGTCGATAGTAACTGCAAAGCTGTCGGTCCCGAGTGCTCAGTGGGGTCATTTTTTTGCGTTTTACAAATAGAAGGTGCCCGTGAGGAAAGGGAACATTTTTAAAAGAAGCAAAAATGTTATGTGAGTTTTGGTCAAATATGCAAAACAATTTTTTATTTTTATTTTGGATGCCTCACGCCTTAAAAAAATAAAAATAAAACTAACGCATTAAATATACACTTATCGGGAACCCTAATGACAGCCGAGCTAAGAGGCATAGCTACTTGTTACTCGTTACAGAATCTTGTATCTACGCATCTACGCAGTAGTAGAAAACGAATGGAGAGTTCTAAGCTTGCGTCCATGCATAGTATGCATACCCCATAGAAATAACTTCCTTCGTAAGAATGTAAACCCTTCACATAACAAGACAAGAGTGAATCGTTCTATGTCTAACACGGGAATGAATTGATGAACACTGCAGTAGTGACCTTTTATACTGTCAGGCCACCAGCCACCTGTTCATAGGTTGGTATCATCTACCTGCAAACTTGCATGGACCAAGCAAAGACCACTCCAAGCAAAACATTGCTTATCGTTTTCTAGATTTAGTAACTCATATCTCCGACACGGCCATACTGACAAGACAAGCGTCCTCGCTTGTATCTGAAACAAACACGTACATCAGTAATCTTTGTCACCACTCGGTTACTCCTGACCAAATTATCTGTCTACGTAAAATCAACTCAACTCAAGGAAAATAATTTTATTCTTTGCAACTGAATTTAGGATCACTTAAAGTCAATTCATTACCACCAATTTAAATGCAAGACCAGACAAGTACCACCTGGCTTTCATAGCCACCTTTTACGTAAAACACATGACGGCAAACGTTCGGAAGCAGGTCTCTCATTCGTGGCCTATTGGTTATCACATAACCACACACTACGCGCATCCCCAAGGGATCGCCGAGTCAACCCTGACTCTACGGTCTCTACAAGACCCGACCTCCGCCAGAGCTTATCGCGCACCGCGTACCCACGGACTACTCAATGGTAGACACCGACTTCTAACGGGCTACGGCTACGATCAAGCCTCTGGTACGGTCGACCAACCGAACTGAGAACCTCATCCTTCATGCCACAATAATCTTCATCTACTTCACGTGGTACTTGGCTTTCTAGCATTTTCATTAACAACAAAATGTTATCTGTATTCAATCATTTATGAACTTCAATTTGTTAGACAATTTTGATAGTGCCACCAGCTCAGTTTCAGTTACCAGTAAAATCAAAATTAAGGAAACACAAGTCACGTTTATGTCTATCGGAAACTCACATTGTGACATAGTCACCTCATCCCGTTTAACAACAATAACTTCTTTTGTGGCATTACCAAAATGATCTCAATTAATGAATGATTCAAATTAGTCAACCTCTCGACTCAAACAAAAACGTAAATTACTCAACCAGGTTACATCATAACCATCCGATTTCATTTCAGTCCATCGGATTGTTAGGATCCAATAACCTATCAGAAGTTAACCATCTCAGCCGCGTAAGTGCTACTCCTCGCAAAGAGTATACTGCACATAAAAAGCAGTCCACGTGCACCTTTTACATGCTCCGGAACTTCCGATGCGATTATTCGATCACGCTCAATCCCTCGGACTTGCTCTCGGTCCATTGAAAGCTCACATGACTGATGATTAGAACTCTTTAAATTTAAAAATTACCCTTTCCGCATTTAAAGTAGTTAATAGATGATTTTAATGCCGCAATTCAGAATCATATTTTCTTAAGGTACTCGTTTAATCAACCCAGGGAATTAAAATCAACTTCATTAACATTCGAAATAGACTAGTCAGTCTAACTATGTACTTACTACTTTACTAGCCAGTAACCGACACAGTTCTACAATAGTCAAATGAAACACTTCAACAAACCAACAAATGGGTTGCAGTACTCACAGCAGTTACAATACTCCAGATGCTACACCCAGCAACTGAGTCTTAACAACCACCTACATGGCTGTCGCACAATCTAAACGCCTTGACCACATACACCATTAAACCAAACGAACGCCACTCACAATCGTGGCCGCACTGAGACGGAAAAATAGATCCGATTTTACACCTACGACTACGAATGATAAATGGTGTATGTAGTCTGAGAAAACTGAACCCAACAAAAATGTAAAAAGTTTCATTCCACGATTGCAAACTAATTGATTAATTTCAATAAAACTTACAATTTTAATTGAACTAAAGAAGTCAAACTGAAACTATTGACAGCCCAAATAATAAGAAATTATTATCATCACCATCATCATGACAGTCATCATGATCATCATCATGACCACCATCATGACCACCATCATGACCTCCATCATGACCTTCACCATGACCTTCACCATGACCTTCATCATGACCTTCACCATGACCTTCATCATGACCTTCACCATGACCTTCATCATGACCTTCATTGTGACCTTCATCATGACCTTCATCATGACCTTCATCATGACCTTCATCATCATCGTCGGCATTTTCAATTTGATAAACTCAAAAGGATAATCCCGCGATTACTACTACAACATTAGTTTCACTAATCAGCCCAGGGCTCAAATAGCCCAACAAAATGTGAACTTCTCACCGGATCAACAACGCTGTCTGTTGTAATGGTGTGGGCACGCCACGCGTTGCACCACGTGTTCACGATAGGCAGTAGCGACACCAGTCTTCCTCTGTCACGCCGTCGGGACGTGATGACAGCAACAGCCATGATGCCGGCAGGTTGCCCTGGTTAACCATGTTGAACTGAAAATATCAAATTGTACGGTATCAGTTTCATCACAGAAATAAAATTTTGCACGCGGGCTCAGCTTAACCTCATCACGAGACTAGAAAGTTAAGTTTAGGGTATTGGCATCTAGTACACTTTGTCATTAAAATAATGATGCACTTCACTTTACAACAACAAAGTTAACCTCGCAAATAATAAAACGTTTTGAGGACACAAAAACTCACAAACAAATGTCAACCGTTAATTTTTAAATTACTACTTCGATTTTGCATTAAAACAATTGGAACGAAACCTGTCCTTTGATTTTCGTTGCTCCAAAACTCGGGTCTTTGGCAGTTTTTCTCTTATTTTCTTGTACACCTTGCAATAAATTGTCAGAAATTGCGCTCGTTTCATCGCCACAGCGACATCGCCATCACGGACGAAAACGCTGACCACTCTCACAGTGATCTTGTTGATCTTGAGGTTGAACATCTGTAACGGTAATTTCACACGCATAGAAAACTTAACAACAGGCATGGATTGAAAATGTTTGTCATGATAAAGAATTAATTTTTGGCACACTACAAAACAAAGCAAAGGGCTACCTGCCCGTATTTCAGAACTGATAGTGTTTTCAAAACTAAGAAAGTAATCAGTATAGCCATGATATAATTTGAAATTACTAGAACTACTGTAATTTTTTTTTGTCAAGTGGGTAGGGTACATACCCACACGTATTTTCACAACAGAAATCACAAAAAAAGAACAAAGCTAGATAACTGCTTTGTCACAATCACGTAACTTTACTGTAAAAATTGTAAACAATCATTACCTTACCAACTGTTGTCGATTTTAAACCTTACCGTTTACATTGTGTTACATTACCAGCTAGCACTCACTGTTTTGTGAGCTTGGTGTATCCCACTTTCTGATATCGGGAACCCTAATGACAGCCGAGCTAAGAGGCATAGCTACTTGTTACTCGTTACAGAATCTTGTATCTACGCATCTACGCAGTAGTAGAAAACGAATGGAGAGTTCTAAGCTTGCGTCCATGCATAGTATGCATACCCCATAGAAATAACTTCCTTCGTAAGAATGTAAACCCTTCACATAACAAGACAAGAGTGAATCGTTCTATGTCTAACACGGGAATGAATTGATGAACACTGCAGTAGTGACCTTTTATACTGTCAGGCCACCAGCCACCTGTTCATAGGTTGGTATCATCTACCTGCAAACTTGCATGGACCAAGCAAAGACCACTCCAAGCAAAACATTGCTTATCGTTTTCTAGATTTAGTAACTCATATCTCCGACACACTTTTACTTTTTTTTAGATGTTTAACATTTTTTCGTCGATGTCTGCCAATTAGATGTGAAAAAAAAGACTAAGACAACACAGTAACAAAATCGATACCTAAAATGCGTTTATCATTGCGTAACGGTGAAAAAAGGTTTTAATCCGGCAAACTTCATACGATATTTTTAACTTCAAATTTGGTCAGTAAAACGCGGTTAAATTTTTTCTCTTTCCTCATGCAGCTATTATATTTTATAAACTGTTCTTTAGTGTGTATATCACAATACTTCATTGAGCCATTATAATATTTGTATAAGAATGGCATGTAATGTTCGTTTTGTTATATTTGTTTATTTTACAGATATTTTGCATTGATAATGTTTGTTCTTGCAGTTAGTTGAATAGGCTTTTTTTATCGTTAAAATCAATGTAAGTTTTTGCCGTAATCTCGTACTAAAACGGAGAGGTCAAAGTATAAAGCGTACATCATTGCGCGCTACAGCTCGCCGTTATTTCGTGCGCTCCATATCGAGCCAGCT
>JALPQI010007109.1:0-61715 GCA_025490895.1 Thaumatotibia leucotreta | reverse complement strand
GGGCTGACAAACGAACATTTTCCTTAAGTACCGTTTGGTAGCCAGATGTGAGATGGGAATAACTATTTCATCTCGTAGCCAGATTTGGTACAAACCTGGTACTGTTAAGTCCCGATTTAAAGCCAGTTACCTATTGGGATTTTATTCCCATTCCGAAGCTGGTTACGAAACTTTGGCTTCCAAACGGTACTAAAGGAACATTTTGCTATGTGATTATTATGCTGTTTTCATCTGCCCAAGAACGAACAAATGCTCGCTCAGAGCACTAAGTGGAAATGCGGATTTAGAAAGGCTTAGGAGTCTTGCGGCTGGTCAAAGATCTTAATTATAATCACAGGTAGAAACTGTATTGCACAATCTTTTATTTAATTTCACCTTTTCTGATATCGATTGTAAAAACATCATCATTGTAAGTAATAAGGTAGCACAATCGAAAATCGAAAAATTTCGATCATAATTGTAATAAAAATTTACCCTTTAACATTTTCAGCCTCGCCAAATCCAAAAATGATGATCTAACTATGACGGATATAGAAAACTCATTTGCTGGCAATATATGTAGATGCACAGGCTACAGGCCTATTGCAGATGCATTTAAATCTTTTGCGAAAGATGCTGACGAAAGGTTGCTCAATAAAGTATGTGACTTGGAAGACTTGGCCATATTAAAATCATGTGGGGTTACATGTGCAAAACAATGCCCACATAAAAAGAAAAATATCAGTGAAATAAATAAGAACACAGAACAAACGGAGGAGTGGTGTGAAGTAGGAAAAAATGACAACAAAATGATAACAGTAAAGTCGAAAAACCATACGTGGTTTAAGGTTTTTAAATTAGATGATGTTTTTAAATGTATGAAGGAAGATGCTGATTACAAACTTATTAGTGGTAATACTGGACAAGGTAAATTTAAAATTAATCAGTTTTATGCTATTGTAAATGGAGTGCAATAAAAAAAAATCAGGGTTACAGTTATGAAGCTCTATCTTTGGATTAAAATAATATAATCAGGCCCAGCCTAGCATTAATCGAAATATTAAGCAAAAACATACTCAATACAATATGTTATAATAATCAGAGATAATTAAAAAAAATATATTTTTCCAAGGTTTCTGTTAGATACTGCAAATGTATATTAGTACATTAATGCTTACATCTTATCTTTTTTAAGTTTTTTGGATGTTTAAGTAAGTACTTAAGTAAGTGTTTATTATGTAATTTAAAAAGAGAAAAAAATACTAAGATAATTTTTTATTTTCAGGTGTATACCATGTGACTGATTACCCAAAAAATATAATAGATATATTCAATGTAGTCGAACTAAAAGGTCACGTGTTAGATATGAATCTTATCGTTGGTGCTGGAATGCCGCTGTCAGACATGATGGACCTATTTCAAACATTGAGCAGCGAAAATGAAGATTTTTCTTATTTGAAACAGCTATATGATCACATGGATCTAGTAGCACATATTCCAGTTCGAAATGTAAGTGAAAGTTCAAGAAAATTAAGGTCTTCGGCTAAGAAATTATGACATTAACACAATAGGATACGTGAATTTTGAAGTAGGTGCAGTTTAAATTTTGTTGTTTCAATTGTACACGTACTTACTGAAGGTTATAATAGGACGGTAAATGTTTTTTCTTTCCTAGTTATTGAACTCCCTATGGCTAAAAGTTTACTTTTAAGATTTCAATTTATCTTTTTATATTTACCTATTTCTTAACATAATTTTTCGGGATATTTTTATTAATAATGACAGTGATCGGTTTTTTGGATTCACCCTTGCGGGATTTCGCGTATAAAAAATTAAGGGTGTGGCTATAAAAAATTAATACTATTATATTACATTATGAACAGTAACATGGCAAATGGCATGGAAATACGTGTAAATAATTAAAGTTTATTTTTCAAGTTACTATAGGAGACCCGCCGGGTGAATCCAAAAAACCGATCACTGATAATGATTAATAAAGATAGTACTTTAGTAATGTATAATTGTATACATTTACCATTATAAGATTTATAAGTCTTTGTAGATTGTATTGTATTGTATGTTGCCAATTTGTAGATTGGAACGATTGGTGGGAATCTTTGCCTGAAGAATGCGAACAAACAATTCCAGTCTGACTTGTTTTTACTGTTGGAAACAGTTGGTGCTATGGTTACAGTGGGTAAGTATTTTATTATTTATTTCTGTTGCAGAAATATAGACTTTTGTTTTTATCATAAATGGCTAACTAGACTAGGTAGAAACATCAAATAGAAGAGCTCAAAAGAATATAATATTTCAAAGCAGATTGCAATGCAGAACACGAATACTCAGATTCTATTTCATCAATAAGCAAATAGTAACAATATTAATTGAATTTACTTTTCAGCTGAATCTATGAACAAAAGAAATATAATGACTTTGCCTGATTTTCTTAAGACCAACATGAAAGGGAAAATTTTATTGAACGTTATTCTACCTCCGTTGTCTCGGTGCTGCAATGTCAAAACTTTCAAGGTATATTTTTTTTCTTCAATAACTTGCTGATCCACATCGTGACAACTTCAGCATTTTTTTTACAGATCATGCCTCGTTCACAAAACGCACACGCCATAGTCAACGCTGGGTTTTTATTTCGATTTCGCCATAATTCGCATGTTTTAGAAAAAGTGTCAATAGTATATGGAAGTATTTCACCAACATTTATACATGCTTCCAAAACAGAAGCCGCATTGGTAGGTAAAGACCCGTATACCAACGAGACAGTACAGTTAGCAGTCAAAATTTTGTTTGATGAGATAACGCCTGAAGAGGCACCGCCAGAGCCATCTGCAGCTCTTAGAAGGATGCTGGCAGTTACTTTATACTACAAGGTAATATACAATTTCAACTTTATTCTTTACAAATAATTATCTGAAAACAAAATAATAAAATCACCTAAAGTACTATTTCATCACAGTTACTGTCTAAGCTCTTGCTGTAGCGGGAGTAATAGAAAAGTGAAATTCCCTAGGCACGGTGGGCTGAAAATCGGCCTCCATAGAAATAGAAACCGAAGTCTTAAATATGAACTTTTTTTTATTGAAATAGTTTTAGTTGTGTTTTATTATGTCCCAAAATTAATCTTAGCTAATTTGGTTGGAAAAATAATTAATTATATTTTTTTTTCAAAATCTTTGTATGGCGCGTATCGGAAAAATCGAGTTTTCTTCGAAAATAATGAATTTCCCGTTATATCCTGACAGATGATTTTAGAACTAATTATGTTTGATTTTTCCACATTGTTAAAATTTTCCTACGGGGTGCACTTTTTTTTTTAAAATCGTTTTTTTTTTACTTTTTTTTATTTCATTTGTTTGTTGTAATATGGTTAAACTCGTTATTTTGAATATAAAAAATGAATTTGAGTTTGATCGACCCAATAACTTACGCATAGTGTCTACTACTTCAAGGTCAATATTTAAAAAAACTTACACTTTTCGAACACGACATTTGAATTTGCATGGTTTTATTTAAGTTCAAAAGGATTTTAATAAGTTACATGTGGCGAGCTCATAAAGAAAAAAAAATATAAATATTCAACGAAATTCAAACTACGATTAGGTACTCAATGACCATTACAAATTTAAAGTTTTTCTTTTCACTTCACAGCGGATGTAATATGAGAAATGGTTTTCTTAAATTTGACTAACTTCTGCTGTTGAGATTTTTTTTATCTAATACAATAAAATTGTCTACGCATGAAATCACGTCGATCTGCGTCAAAAAAAATTTTTAACAATATTATAAATTTTTAGGCACAACTCGCACTTGACCAAAATTTTGAAAATTCCAAAATTGTTATCTCAAAAAATACCTAATATCTCCTAAGACAGCTTCCTTGTATCTTCTAGTGTTTCCGATTTCCCCATACTGTCCCACTTAAAAAAAAACACTCTGTATAAGTGCATACGACAGAAAAGTTGGCGTTATTTCAAAATATCCGTAATAGTTGGTACTTAAATTATCTGCAAGGATATTGCGGTATGCCTTGAATTTTTGAAGAAAAAATCCTTTTTACTCGTACACTCCATACATTTGTTTAGAAAAAAAATCACTACGCGTAAGTTATTGGGTCGATCAAACTCAAATTCATTTTTTATATTCAAAATAACGAGTTTAACCATATTACAACAAACAAATGAAATAAAAAAAAAGTAAAAAAAAAACGATTTTTAAAAAAAAAAGTACACCCTGTAGGAAAATTTTAACAATGTGGAAAAATCAAAAATAATTAGTTCTAAAATCGTCTGTCAGGATATAACGGGAAATTCATTATTTTCGAAGAAAACTCGATTTTTCCGATACGCGCCATACAAAGATTTTGAAAAAAATTTATAATTAATTATTTTTCCAACCAAATTAGGTAATATTAATTTTGGGACATAATAAAACTCAACAAAAACTATTTCAATAAAAAAAAGTTCATATTTAAGACATCGGTTTCTATTTCTATGGAGGCCGATTTTCAGCCCACCGTGCTAGGGAGTAATAGAAATGTCAGTACGTCATTTAATAATATTATGTCTTAAAACTTATTTTTTCGTCGGAAAGTGTGATGAAAAACATTGTATGCGTCACGGTCGGTAAGCGGAATACTAACTCGAGTCATAAAGGCCCTCCGCCTGACGGTGTCGGGCTTGTAACACTCTCGTTAATAATTCCGTGCTTATCTCCCTTAATCCACAATATATTATATCTAAAGGTAATCTATTGAAGATGAACTATGTTACAGGCCATTTTAAGCATGTGTCCGAAAGATAAAGTGAATCCTAAATATATTTCTGGTGGAGATGCAATAAAGAGGACAATTTCAGAGGGAAACCAAATATTTGACACAGACAAGACTGTGTGGCCACTAAACCAACCAGTACCTAAATTGGAGGCATTAGTTCAATGTAGCGGGGAGGCGACTTTTGCTAATGATCTTCCTACGCAACATAACGAGGTGTTTGCAGCTTTCGTTACAGCTGATGTTGTAGCAGGAAGTGTAATTGAAAGTTTCGATCCTGCTAAGGCTCTTGTAAGTAATTTACGATCTTGTAAGTAAAAGACGTAGGTACTACAGTACGTGGACGTGAATTTTGTATTTGTGACGCCAATACTAACTTTTGGCATTGCATATTCTAGAAAATTCCGGGCGTCATGGCATTTTATGCAGCAAAAGACATACCAGGAGACAATACATTTACTCCATCTAATATCCCGTTCATAACAGCATCGGAAGAAATTCTTTGCTCTGGAAAAGTTCTGTTTTACGGTCAGCCAGCAGGTATCATTGTCGCTGATAGAGAAAAAACTGCCCAAAAAGCTGCCAAACTAGTAAACATAAAGTATTCTTTTATCAACAAGGAAAAACCTTTATTGAAAATTGATGATGTTTTAAAATCACCGGAAAAAAGTACAAGAGTGATCCTAAATAGGACAATAGATCCTTCTGAGGCTGGTAGAAATGTAAAGAGTATAATTCAAGGAGAATATAAAATGGATAGCCAATATCACTATTATATGGAAACACAAACTACTGTAGCTAAACCTACGGAAGATGGTATGGAAGTTTACGCGGCAACCCAGTGGCTAGATCTAACAAACGTAGCAATAGCTCAATGCTTGAAAGTCCCTGTAAACAGGTTAGTACTTGAATCCTTTATTTATGTACGTCCATAAATACTAGAACTATCAGCATGTTTAGTTTGTTAAAATATTTAATACATTTTTAATATTTTTGCCACAACTTTGTTAAAATATGATTTGTATTATTATTTACCCCACCCCGCCTACTAGTTTCATCATGAATTATTATTTTTTCAGCATTAACGTCATAGTCCGACGTTTAGGCGGTGCATACGGTGGAAAGATAACACGAGCGGCACAAGTCGCATGCGCAGCGGCTCTGGTTTCTCACCTTCAAGGCACTACTTGTCGGTTCATTCTGCCACTTCAAACTAATATGAAATCTATTGGGAAACGGCTACCCACCACTTGCAACTTTGAGGTATTCATTTTACAATAAAGAAGGTTCAAATTATTTTCAGACATTTAATAACTAAGAAAGGAGATAATAAACACAAATATATTGACAAAGAGTGAATAGAGTTAGAGAAAATAAGATTTCCTATGATTATTTGCAATTAGATTACCTATTCCTTCTATATTATAATAATAATAATAATAATAATTTATTTTCGTAAAACTGTAACAAGGTATACATGAACTATATTGAACGATAATAACAGCATTAGTTGTTGGACTGTGTCGCAGTTATTAACGCCCACTCCGGCGAGTGAACAGAGCGTTACAATTTACAATTATGATAGGTAAACGGGAAAAGAATAACAATACAAAATTAAACTTTATCTTAATTTTAGAATAACAAAACTAATAAAGTCTAAGCGGGATTGACTGTGCGTGTGTGTGTGTGTGTGTGTGTGTGTGTGTATGCCTTGGTGATCTAGATAAATAATGGTAATGATGATCCTTATCAGTAATACAGTTATACAATTATATAAATTTGATTCTATAAATAATTACATTTGATCTAGTTTTAGTTTGTTTTAATCAGATTTTCGACGTCTTCGTAATTTAACGTATTTAGCCACGTCACAAGCTTCAATTTGCATTCGCGCTGCGTTAGAGGGTAGATGTTAAGTTGGTCGTTTATTTTATTATATAGGCTAGAGCTAAGATGTATAAAGTGTCGACTCGTAAGTACCATTTTACATTTTACTTTTGGACACACCCTATTTCTTCTTCTCCTTTTCTCAGCTTCTATGGGCACATAGGGAAGGAGGGAGTGTTTACGAGTTATAACGCTAATAACGAACAGTTTCCGCACAGAGTTTACCATCCAATAGTGGTATAGATCCTTAGTTGGATATCTTATTGGCAGGAATGCCATAACTTTAAGGACAGCTCTTTGCGCCCTCTCGAGCTGAAGCATTTTTGTTTTACCTGCACCTCCCCAGACAGTGATACAGTAACTCATTATCGACTGCGCCAGTGCTAAATACACAGTTTTCAAAATTTGGTAGTTAGCAACTGATCTAAGCTTACGAAACACATAGATAAGCTTGCGAACTCGGGCTTTCACAGCTTCAATTTGCTCATTCCACGACAGGACACTATCTAGAATGACTCCCAAGTATTTTATGTTACTGACGCGGAGAACTGGTAAACAATTACATAAGGTAGAAATAGAAGGTTCACATGTATGAGGTCTGAGTGCGAAGGTTGGGTCCGGTTGCGAAGAAAGTTTTGGAGAAAAGGTAATAAATTTTGTTTTATCGAGGTTTAAGGTTAAAAGATTTTGTGAGAGCCACTTCATTACAAGACTTAGTGCTGATTCTGCATGGGACAGAGTGTTTTCCCAATTGCGACCGTGGATGAGTAAGGCAGTATCGTCAGCATAAGTAATTATATGACAGTTCGTCAAGTGCAACAGGCAAAGGTCATTAATATAGATCAAGAATAGGGTAGGTCCAAGGACACTACCCTGTGGTACTCCGAATGTAAGTTCCCTTTTCTGGCTCATTGTATCATTGATTTTAACAAACTGAGATCGGTTTGTTAAGTAGCTTTTAAAAATATTATAGACTGTGCCACGAATGCCAATATTTCCCATTTTATTGAGGAGGATAGGAACAGAGACAGTGTCAAATGCTTTAGATAGATCAAGGAACACGCAAAGTGATTTCAGATTATTATTTAGATTTTGATTTATTGACCCAGTTAGTTCCAAAACCGCATCTTCTGTGGATTTACCCGGCCGGAAACCAAATTGGTTTTCAGCTATGAATTTAATGGAATTTAAATAGGATACTAAGCGTATATTCAAAATTTTTTCAAAAATTTTAGAGAGGGCGGTCAAGACCGAGATTGGTCTGTAATTATTGACACTGTCTCTGTTTCCGCCCTTGTAAACTGGGTGAACTAAAGCTATTTTGAAAACTTCAGGGAAAACGCCAGAGGATATGCATGTATTAAAAACATGGTTTAGAACCGGTATCAAGACATGCCGGGCAGATTTTATTAGAGATGTTGGAACACTATCCCAGCCTGTAGCACAGTTAACTTTGAGGTTCATGATAATATTTTCTATTTCTTTACAGTCGGTGTTTAATAGGAGCATAGAGCCTGGAGGTACAATGCACTCTGAAAAGCGAGCATTGTGGTGGTCAGTTTTACCGACGTTGACTAATGCTTTTGATGCTAAGTTTTCTCCAATACTGGCAAAGAAATCATTGACTTTGTTGACTGCAGAAATCGGATCCGAATACGATGCTAATAATTGACTGTTTGACTGCTTATTACTTAAATTAGATATTTTTTTAATAGTATTCCAAGTTTGCTTAGGATCATTTTTATATTTTTGGAATTCAGCTTGCTCAAACGCACGTTTAACTTTTTTTAGTAGATTGTCACAAAAACGCTTGTACCTTTTGTAAGTGATAGAAAATACTTCGTTGTTAGGGTATATTATTTGAGATAAGTGTGACAAAACTTTGTAATAGTGTATTAATTTTAGGCAGGTGTCGACAAAGATGGAACCATACAGTACCTGAAGCTTACATTCTACCAAGATTGCGGGCATGTTTTCAATGAAGTTATGGCACCATTGACAGCAGAACATATGAGGAATTGTTATGATATTAAACGTTGGCATATTGAAGCCTACAGCGTGGCAACAGACACCGCTTCTAATACATGGTGTAGAGCCCCTGGTAATGTACCAATATTCAATCAAGCTAAGCAACACTGGAGAATAATTAGAATAAAATTATTTTGTACACATTACTACTGTTGAGTTACTATAAATGACTACAAACATATTTAAGTTCATAATAATTTGACGCATGTTTGAATTTACAGGGACAACTGAAGGTGTGGCAATGATAGAGCACGTAATGGAAAGAATAGCTTACAATTTAAATAATGATCCTCTAAAAGTGAGACTAATAAATATGCCAAATGATACTCCGATCCCAGCAATGATAGATCAATTAGCGAAAGACTCAAATTTCAAACAGAGACAAGATGACATCAAGAAATTCAATAAAGAAAATAGATGGCGAAAAAGATCCTTGAATATGCTTCCACTATCTGTTGGGATATTTTATCTTGGAAATTTCAGCTCCATTGTTTCCATTTATCATGGGGATGGATCTGTGATTATTACTCATGGAGGTATAGAAATGGGACAAGGAATTAATACAAAAGCAGCACAAGTATGTGCTCATGTCCTTGGCGTTCCTCTTGAGAAAGTCAGTGTAAAACCTAGCACAAGTTTCACGACTCCAAATAGCATTGTGACGGGCGGTAGCATTGGTAGCGAATGTGTGGCATTTGCCACAAAAAAGGCTTGTGATATTTTACTGGAGAGACTTCAACCGATTAAGGATAAAATGGAGAAATATTCATGGGGGGACCTTGTTACTCAAGCTTTTGGGGCTGGTGTTGATTTGCAGGCATCTTCCACGTTTTCTTTTAGTGACGGTGTCAAACCCTATAATGTTTATGCAACCTGTGCTCTAGAAGTAGAAGTTGATATATTGACGGGCAACCATGATGTGAGGAGAGTAGACATTTTGGAAGACACAGGAAGAAGTTTAAGTCCAGAAATTGATGTAGCACAGGTATTGATTCATACTCTCATTATTTTGACTATATACATATTTAAACATTTTACTATAACAACTGATAGAACGTTGGTTTAAATTAATAAACATTCAGCAAATTGAGAAATTAAAACCAAAGTACCCTTGTTGACATTACGTATACATATTTTTTTACAATTTTAAACAATATGAACCAAATATGAACCTTCTAAGCAACAGATAATTGCATACAGATAATAAATGTCAGCTATGACATTGGTGATGTGTATGTATGATATATTTTTTAGATTGAAGGAGCTTTCGTCATGGGCTTAGGTTACTGGACATCGGAGAATCTGGTGTACGATAAGGATACCGGAGCGTTGCTCACGGATCGCACGTGGACGTACAAGCCGCCTGGTATCAAGGACATCCCTGCGGATATGAGGATATACTTCAAAAGGGACGCTAGAAACGAATTTGGCGTTTTGCAGTCTAAAGGTAAAAAATGGTATTAAAATATTAAGAGAACCAGGTTCTTTTCAAATTAAGCCAATTATTACGCGACATATTTCGATCTATATTAAGAGTACCTTACGGAGCATCATCCGTCAAAGCCCGTCGTGTAAATAACCCTATTGTAAAACCAATCCCTGAAGAAAATTACAAACGCCACGCGATCCATCTATTCAAGCGAAGTTGAAATTTACGAAAATCCACATAAGTCTACAGATAACATTAGAGAAGGCATTGCATTGGCACAACTTTCCATTGGCATTGTCGTGATTAGGTTATTAATGGCTAACAAAAGATTTAACAAAAAGGTGGATGAAACTATAGTTACGAGTAGGTTAAGCGTTTAGGATGTGGTGTGTTTAAGAGCTAGAATTCATGAACCTTAACTATTTTAACTAACTCGGGTAGCTTAATATTTGATAAACTATTACTCCGTTATTCATTAACGTCTCCTTACTTAACGGCTTTTTTGTCCCTTTCGGTCTTATAGACATATTCTTAAGATCAAAAGGGACAATCAATACTTAGCGACTTGCTAAATTAGGAGACTCTTTGCGGTGATTTAGAAGAAAATGTACATTTTTTCTTTACAAAACAATTAATATTCTTTGCCTAATTCCAGCGACGGGCGAGCCAGCGTTGTGCCTGGCGGTGGTGGTGACGCATGCGCTTCGGGACTGCGTACGCGCAGCGCGTCTGGACGCCGGCTGGCCGGACCAGTGGGTGGACATTGGTATGAAATAGGCTTTTTTTATTTACTGTTCCGATCGATGTTTATTGCGCATCAAATATCTATTTTAGAGCTGATGCATTAAAGCATTACAAAAGTCTGAATCATGGACTGAACTTCATCTTTTTCCGAGACCGTAAGGCACTGGTCTCACCGCGAGCTACTAAGCTATGAACTATCGGCTATAAACACGAACAAAACATACGCACTCCCGTGTAAATAAAAGAGACACGGCGATATTCGCCCGGCGGTGATAGCTAATAGCTCGCGGTGAGACCAGTGCCTTAGTCCCATTTGCTTGGGGTCGGCTTTCCTCGTCCGCGGATTCCACTGAGCACGGTTTTTTGCGGCGTCTGGGTCAATATAAACTTGTCTGAAGTATTTTTGGACCATTGTCAGCCATGTGACTGAACGGTCCTAACAAATCTCTAGCAAATTGTGACGTCAATAAAAAAAATATGTGCATTTACCACGTAAACGTGGTATTTTTTTGGTAAAACAAGTCTATAAAGGCCTAGCCACATCGGATGCGTGTGCAGCAAGTGCACGTCCACGTGGACGTGGCGTGCACGTTGTAGCGAATGGAAACGTCATATTAAGTTGCATTCAGAGCAAACGAGCATTTCTATTCTATCCCCCACTCTACGAAATCAACGGATCACGTTTTGTGTAACGAACGAATTTACGAGATAGAATAGCGAATGCTCGTTTGGTCGGGATGCGCGTTTAGATGGTACACCGCTTGCGTGGCGTGCACGTGAGCGTGACGTGCAAACGGTGTGCTATCTACTAACCCCCTTATTCATAAACGTCTGCTAACTTAACAAGCCGCTAATAATTGTTTGTCCCTTTTTCTCTTATTGACACATTGTTAAGACCGAAAGGGACAAACAATTATTAGCGGCTTGTTAAGTTAGCAGACGCTTATGAATAAGGGGGTAAGTATGTACAGTCGAGTGCATTAATATATAGACACATTTGTAAGGGATCAGTATGGAGAAGTGTATATATATTAATGCCCTTGACTGTACAATCTAATACCCCGATCGGGATTTGAATGTTACACGATACAGGCATGAATACTACCGACTAGGTTACTGAAGCTGTTATAAATATTCACTGACATGCCAAACAATATTTTAACCTGTCTCTTCTATTCCAGGTAATCCCTGTACAGTAGAAAACATTTTTATGTCAATGGGACATAAGCTGGAACATTTCAAATTAAAATAAAATAAACATTTGTAAGTCACTATCATTTCAGGAATAGTTTGTTTTCTGAATACGTATTAGTTGTGTATTCATATTGTTCTGTTTATTCTGTGTCCACTATTCAATGGAAGAAAATCATATAGATGCCTAATTATTTACCTTTAGTAATATTCATGTACCCAATTTGAATCGTAAGTAAACATTTATTTGTTAGTATGTATTTGTTTTGATACCCTACTTCCTGATGAAAATAAGGATTAGAATATTATTAGTTCCCTTTATAGGGTTTCGTAGGCAAGTTATAGTTTTGGCATGTAGGATAATATCTGCCCGTCTGTCAGATACCTACTTATCGGTCACTCACTGGTCGTGAGTAAGTACAGATATAAATATCATTGTATATACACAATTTGACCCATGAACTAAAGGAAGGAATCGAATTACATTTGTACAGGTACCGTAAACCGGGGTTACTTTGATTTGCGGGTCGATTTTGATAATAACTTCCGCTGACTAAAAAGTATCCTGTATCATATCTAATTAAAAAAAACTAGTACCTAAATCGTTTAAAATTATTAATTTGTATAATTTAGTATGGGTTTGTGAGTTTTGTAATTGTTTTCATTTATTGAGGTGTGCAATAAAGAGTATTTGTATTGTATTGTATTTGTATGGGATCAAAGTAACCCCACACATTAAAAATACATATAACTAAAAAAGTACTGAACCGATTTTTATTTTTTTTATTTTTACGTACTTTTTAGGTGGTTTACTTTCAATTTGCAGCAAGAATAGAAGTGGTATCAAAGTTCTCAATATAACTTTGATCACGTTGTTTTTGTTTTTTATTTCGTTAAATAATGGTTCTACATTTTTTTTATTTCGCACGTTGATTCTTGAAAAAAACCCGATTATTATATCTTAATTTAATTTTTTTATGTTCATTAATCTCATCAGAAAATACATCCAAAGTTCAAAATTGATCAAAGTAACCCCGGTTTACGGTACACATATTATGCTCTTGACTGTAACTACTTGTAAGCTGAAGGCATGAAAAACCCGGGCAAGAGCATGTCGGGCCATGCTCAGTGTAGGGAAATACGGCTTGGCCGATTATATGGGTCAAAATTATTTTTCGTTGTCTTGTTTCATAAAAAAATATTTTAGTTGCTGTTTCGACTCATAATATAAACCAAATCAGGTGCTCTTGAATTACTTTTTCACGCTAGAATTAATCCATACATCAGAAATTCATCAACTCATACAAAAATCATCACTGCGTCACGTTTGTTAGGGACACAAAATAAGACAACGAAAATAATATAGGTATTCGAAATAGTTTTAAGTATTTTAAAGTGTTCTATAAGCCCACTATTCAAGATTAATTTTTTTGGAATAGATACATTTTCTGTTGGGAACTTGGGACCCGTATTCTTTTTAGAAGATCTGCTCAACCCGACACTTAGTACCCCATTCTTACTATAGGATTACAGCAAAATAAAACAATCGTCTCCACTACGAGTAGAGGAGGTACACAAAAACAATTTTATTTCTATATTTTATTCTACCACTTTGTGGGCGTGATTAATATGGAGGTACCTGTACCAAATGACAAATTTCTAGTACTAACGGACCTATGCAGCGGACAAACAGACTGATGTGGAAACTATATCGGATATTACTTTACTACGGAACCCTAAAAACTACTTACTATGAGATTGGATTCACCGAATCCAAATAACGATGTAAGTATGTACCTACAGTCAAGAAAATCGATTCACGTACCTTTTTCGCTCTTGTCACTAGAACAATAAAGGTTCGCAAACAGTTCCTTTACTGTACACACATTTCATGTAGCCAACCAACATTATCAAAAACAAAAACAATTCGCAAACTCCGAACCTAGAACTAGGATGCCATGTTGGAAACAAGCTTGTTTTTTCAACCATAATTATAACAATCTACAACTGGTTCAAAGTACACAGCACAGCTAATTTTCATTGACGAAGTTCACAATAACAAAGTCTTGTTGCTCTTGATACACAAGCTAAGTAATTCTAAGTTATATTAACCAAAACAAAGTAAACTTGGCTCACTTCAATCGTAAGTGTACATTATCTTATCTCAAACTTGGATCATCCACCCTTCTGTGAGGTTGAAAAGATAATTTGGAACTTAGAGCGCTCGTAGTACACCTGTAAGTTCTTACGTAAGTTAAAGGGACGGAGCTATACTAAGGAATGAGAGGTAAATATCGTCGGTTGACAACCAAAACTCACTAAGAAACAAATACTTATTTGAAATAGAGATCGTATCTCAGTTCTGATTCAATACTGACATAAGAGGTTGCTAAGAGTAAGGTAGTTTTTATAGTGAGTTTTGGTTGTCAGCAGACGATATCACTATCTCTTTCCTTAGTATAGCCTTATACCTTACCTATAACTTACGTAAGAACTTACAGGTGTACGGCTGGCCTTATTTATATAGTACGTAGTGGTGACGGCCGAAAGAATACATTTGTCAACATCGCAAACTTTTCCCGTGGATATAGCAAGAGTCGACTTAGGAATCGAAATGTCACTCACAATTCATTTGTTGATGATGGGCCGCAGGCCGCAGCGTTATCATAGATCATAGTGGACATACAACTGCGATCGCCAACCCGCTAGCCTAGCGAGGCGATTATGGGCGTTACCTCCTTATGTGTCCATAGGCGTTGGAGAGGCCTATGTCCAACAGTGGAGTAAAATAGGCTGATGATGATGCATGACTCCTTTTTATTAGGTATTTATAATAATATTAGCTGCAAAAACATAGCCGCAAGCTGCAAGACCCAAAAGTTCTACATTGAAATGGTAATTGAAAATAAAGTATGAAATAAAGTATTATAATTACGTTAAAACTTTACGTAAATACGAATGGCTCGAGGCACAACACTGTTTATGAATCAAAACGGTTCGTGCACGAATTTATGAATGAAAGTTTAACCGCAAAACGATTTTCGTAAACACCCCACCGTATACCGCCCACGGGAATTATATACGCAGATGTTGGCAGGCGCACTAATTATAATAGTACATTGTGTATTTAGGGCGGTAAGTAAGAATTTGCGAACGAGTGTGAAAGTAAAGCCCAAGCCGAAGGCGCGGGCTTTACTTCACACGAGTTCATAATTCTTGTACCGCCCGTGGTACACACAATGTTTTTCATCACACCTGTGATGCAAAAAAGTAAATAAAACAATATATTTTCACAAAACTACTCTGAAATGGTCTAAATCAGGGATGACTTAATTTCATCATTTTCATAAAAGAAATCTCGGCGCGGCGCGCGGCGTGCGCTGGACCGCGCTAGTGCGACGTAATGTTGTATCAAAATCCTTAACGGCATACTAGTTAGGACGTAATGACGCACCTACGGCGCGCATCACCGCAGCGTATTGGCGCACTTACCGAACAGGTGTGATGAAAATATAATTAAACGGTTAAACTCACGTGTATTTTAGTCACTAATACGCGCGACATGTTTCGGAGAGCCTAGGTCTCCATTATCAAGCACTGAGCCCGCGTTCACGCCAAGCTTCGCTCGCATAGTGACTAAATATACATGAGTTTAACCGTTTAATTATATTTATAAAATAAATAAAATAACAGATAAAAAATATTGAATTGAAAAGAGCAAATTAAAACTAAAAATATAATATTAAAACTAAACCTACGTACAAAGATAAAATCCTATTATAAAAAAAACACACCCTCCAACAGGTCCGCTTGCGGCATGGAGCCCATAATGCTGGCGGCGTTACCTCTCTGCACTGCAAGAGCGATGCATTGAGAGAGGTACTCGCCAGCCCTTTGGTCCCTAGTTGTAAAATGGATATAATACTTGACTACTTCAGATGTAACCGTACTGCTTCTCACAATATATTGCCGACTAAATATAGGTATAGATTGTAATCCTGTACCCACGTAAAAAACCTTAATTTGTTTAGTTTAATATTAACATGGTACACGCTCATCTCTTTGTGGCCTAAGGCTAATTCCAACCCTCGCAATTCATATCCCGCCTACTTAAAATGCATGGTAATAAATTTGGACTTGGATTGTTTATTGTACATTACACTATCCACTCTGGATAACCGTCGAGTTCACCGTAAACCGTAGAATGGGGTGACTTTAAAATGCAGAGGCGACTTTGAAATCTTAGTTTTTAACTCATAGTGTACCTATATTTTTTAAGCCCCTCTGTAAGCTCCTCACAAGGTGGACTGATGACCTGATGAAGGTCGCAGGAGTCCGTTGGATGCGGGTGGCACAGAACCGGTCAATGTGGCAATCTTTGAGGGAGGCCTATATGTTCAGCAGTGGTCGCCTTTCGGCTGATATGATGATGATGATGATGACTCCATTGAAAAAAACTTTCAAATCATAGAAAATGTATGAGAAGAGAATCAGAAATAAAAAGTACTTTAGTACTTAATCCCAAATGGTTTTACTATGTAAACCTTCATGAAAAGTCCTTTATCCGGTAAATCGACAACAAATCCAGCGATTTGAATTTTAAATGGCAAGGGAATCAAACCGCGCCAAAAATTACAGGTAGGTAAATCAGAGGAAACATAAAAAATATAAAATTAAGAGCAAGGAAATCAGGACACAAATTAATAGAAAATCAAAATTAAAGATACGAGTATATCCCGAGCATCTGTCGAAAGTTTAAACCGTTTGAAAATTTAGAACAGTTTCAAACTATACAGCATGATCAATCCAAATGGGTCAGTGGAAGGAACTCTAAACTATAACAGACAGATAAATTTGTTCCTAGGAATTATGATTTCGATTTTAGTGATCTGTAAATCTAACAATATTAGTTTCTAACGGTTATAACGGTATATCATTCGACAGCATAAAACCAAAAATAAAACCGCCCGAGAGCATGTCGGGCCATGCTCGGTTTATTTTAAATTATTCTATAAAACTACAAGGTCCATTTTTACATTGGGCATTTGTTTCATTTGTTTTTGTTTTATCTTCGAAAATATTGACTGTAGAAAAAAACTTTGTGGTCGGAGCCTTGTTAAAATTTGAAAGGCCTATTCAACGATACCCCACGCTATAGAATTATACACTTTACTACTAGAGGAAATACTCAAAAAAAATGTTCTACTTTTATTCTACTACTTTATCGACATGGTTAATGTGCATACATATTGCAAGTGGATAAAACACCTTGGTCAATCCCTCTAAAGGTGCATTTAGACCAAAAGAGCATTCGTTATTCTATCCCCCACTCTATGAAATCCGTTCGTTACACAAAACGTGAATCATCGAAATTCGTTGATTTCGTAGAGTGGGGGATAGAATAGCGACTGCTCGTTTGGTCTAAATGCACCTTTACACATAGATTGGAGTGAAGGTGGAGTGGAGCCACTTTATTGTGCCAATTTATATATATAATATTAAAAAAAAATTTGCTATGAACATTGAACATTCCGGTCCTTGAATAGGTGGCCCACATGGAGTAGTAGACGTCTCATCATCAGCCTATGATAGTCCACTGCTGGACGTAGGCCTCTCCTATTAACTATGCGTATAGACGCATTAGGAGGTAAATGCCCATAATCGCCACTCTGGGCAAGCGGATTGGCGATCGCAGTAATGTGTCCACTATGATGACGCTGCTGCCCGTCATCAATCTTTAATCAAATATGGTCAGTGACACTTCAATCCATTAGTGGACTCTTACGACACCCGCAGGAGGAGTTGGGGTGGTGACAAATGTATTCTTTCTGCCGTCACCACACGGCCATGTGGACGTCTATCTACTGATAATGATGATGATTAGGTCACTTTCGGATATTGCTCCATCAACAGTTTTGTTGCTCATTCTGCATGTTCCTGTATGAGTAATTGGTAGTTACATGAGTAGTAGCTATAAATTCGGTTATTGTATGGAGGTGATTTGTACCCGCCAATGTGGGAAATAATAGGGGGCGAATCTATGATCAGTGGACGCTGCATTCGATGGGCCGATCCTCAAAACTGACGACATAATGTCGCATACTTTTTTACAATAGGGATAAGTTCGCCTTTGTAATAACATTTTTATTACTATGTCGAAATGTATATTTTGTACAATAAAGTTCTTATTACTACTAGTACAATTCGTTTACCACTCAAATGAAAACTATCGTCGATGTATTTTCGTCTATCAGGATGAATTTTCAATACGCTGAATCAATAATGCTTAAAAACACCAAAACAAATCTGGTAAAACATAACTCATTACTGAAAAATACAATCTCCATGAAAAAACAAAAAGGTCATATTTGGCGAAGTCCAAGACGACTTATCTATTAAGTTTACAACTAACGATAAAATGTAATCGTAGGAGGAGGAAAATTACTTTGTATTAGAAAACTAGGAAACATTATTTCCTATTTTCCAAATTGAAGGCATTCATTTTGTCATCGGCATAAGAGATTCAAGATAATTTTAAGAAAGCGGAATACTCAGCCTCACCAGTTTTGTCAGCCTCTGTAGCCTAGTTGGTAGTGACCCTGCCTACAAAGCTGGAGGTTCCGGGTTCGAACCCCGGCGAGGGCATTATTTGTGTATTTATTTATCACAAATATTTGTTCCTTGGTCATGGTTGTCTATGTATTTAAGTACCTATATGTATCTATCTATTATATATATCGTCGCCTGGTACCCACATCACAAGCCTTAATTGAGCTTACCGTGGGGCTAGGTCGATTTGTGTAAGATGTCCCAAGATATTTATTTATTATTTATTTATTTATACTAAAACTAAATTACATTAATTGGCTTATTATGTAAACTTGATCTGAATAAAATATTTTAAAATAAAAATAAAACCGCCTTCAAAAATTCGCCAGAACTAAAAAGATAAAAATAATTTTATTTCCTACTTCTTAGGATTTCCTAACCAAACCTTTAAACCTTTTACCCTATTCATTGAAATAAAATAATTATGGCTAGGTATCCTACAGATTTCTTAGAAGTCGGTGCTAAGCCAAATACGTTCATAGGTATATATTAGATAGAGCTTTGTAACTTACTGTCACTCCGATTATGCTTTTATCAACAGAATGGTCTGCCTCAGTCATTTTCATGAAAGCATAACCGGAGTGACAGTAAGTTACCAAGCTCTACCAAATACATAATACTCGCGAAGTGAACATATTTGGCTTGGCACCGACTTCTAAGAAATCTGTAGGATACCTAGCCATAATTATTTTATTTCAATGAATAGGGTAAAAGGTTTAAAGGTTTGGGTAGGAAATCCTAAGAAGTAGGAAATAAAATTATTTTTAACTTTTTAGTTCTGGCGAATTTTTGAAGGCGGTTTTATTTTTATTTTAAAATATTTTATTTTTTGCTTTTTAGTAGTGTAATTTATATAAAATCGTTATTTAGTATGCTCTAAATACTTGTAATTAGAATGTACTGCACTGTAGTAGGCCAGAAAACCTGAACTGGCTAACTTATATGAATATACAACAAACCGTCTGTGCGATATTCAAAGAATTATCCCATTATCAAGGAGTTATACAGTGTATCCTCATCAGGTAAATGTATGAATCATTTCAAAGATTATAGGTAACAGCCTTAGCATGCCTATTTAAAGAATCACTAACCGCTACTTGAATAGATCTCGAAAATGTATGACAGTTGTTATATTCAAAGAATTATCCTCTAACTCCTAATCGTTAAGGAGTTATACCTTTCATCATCAGCTCACCAACAGGAGACTATGACCACCTAAAGGCAAATACTCGAATAGCTTCCAAAATACACGAAATATGTTATATTTAAGAATTATCCCCCAACTCCTAATCTCTAAGGAGTTGCACCTTCCATCATCAGATCACCAACTTAAGACGTTCATGACTAGACGCAAATACTTCATTAGTCTTCGAAAATAAATGAAAAATGTCATGTGTGCCTACAACATTTGAAGAGTTCCCTCGATTTCTCCAGGATCCCATTATCAGATCTGGATTCGGTGACAATGGGACCAACTAGAAGGTATACCCTTTCAAACAAAAAAAGAATTTTTCAAATCGGTCCACGCGTCTTAGAGTAATCGGGGAACATACATAAAAAAAAAAAAGATTTCGACGAATTGTAAACCTCCTCCTTTTTGAAGTCGGTTAAAAATTGGATGACATTTGAATAAAATCACTTCACCGTTAAGGCCTGTGATCACATTTTTTAAGCATCGATCTGAACACGAAGATACATAGACAACAAAATCCTGTATACGGTGAAAGAAACTGATTTCTGTATTATTTCGTACTTTGTCATTCTGTTATATTATGTATTAAGACAGGTAAATAAGTTAAATAACGCTTAATAATATCCGAATATTGTGTGTGGCAGGTAGCATGCATTAACCTGGTGAGGTCAGATAGCGAATTTTGTCTACTATTAGATACAATTATGTCGACTACTTTAATAATACCCCTTCACGTGGTTATAAGGTCATACAAATTTCCAAGCGTTATATCACCTTTGTAGTCCGTAATCCATTAATACAGGAGCCACACGTATATACAATCTCGAGTAGCCATTAGTAAAATAAATACATTGTGAGCCAGGAAATATGTAAGTGATTTTTATATATTAATATGCAACGTTTTCGTGTGCTTAAAGTTAAGATGATGGTTCCTCCGTCTTTAGGTCAAATGTTTGTAATATTTTTATTTACAGTTCATTTATTATGCATGAATGAAATAGAAAACATAAGCGCTCCAACGTAGGTTCACATTTTTAGGGTTCTGTAGTAAACAAGGAACCGTTATAGTTTCGCCATGTCCATCTGTCTGTCTGTCCGCAACTAAGCTCAGTGGCCGTTAGTAATAGAAATCTGCAATTTGGTACAGGTATAAATCCTGCCGACAAAGTGGTAGAATAAAAAGTAGAAAAAATATTTTTTTTGGGTACCTCCCAACTGGTAAAGTGGGGATGATTTTTTTATATGCTATAAACCTATAGTATGAGGAATAATTGAATTGGTCTCCTTAAAAGAATAAGGGTCTAAGAAGATTTTTTTTCCTAATGTCAATATTTTCGGAGATAACTGCTCCAGAATAAAAAAAGATTGTGCCCCCCCTCTAACTTTTCATCTGTGGGGATAAGAAATATGAAAAAAAAAATCCTGAATAGTGGGCGTATATAATACTTTAAAATAAAACTATTTCGAACATAATCGGCCCAGCCGTTTTCGAATAACTACGGAACCCTATACTGAGCATGGCTCGACATGCTCTTGGCCGGTTTTTTTACTTCTCACGACCCGTGAAACCCGCTGGCAAAATTTGAACGTGTTACTTCAAAAACTTTTTTTTTTTTACTTGATGTCTATTCAAATATTTTTGGGATTCCCTACTAAAAGGGTAAAAACCGGCCAAGTGCGAGTCGGACTCGCGCGCAAAGGGTTCCGTACCATTATCAATTTATTATTAAAAAAATACAGTTAAATCAACCTACCTCAAAAACTATAGGAGATAATTTTATCAAACCAAAAATCGTTGATAGAGTTTATTAATGTGCATAACATATATTTTTTTCAGAATTTTAAATCGCGTAGTTTAAAAAATAAAGGGGGGGGACACATTTTTCAGACTTTGAGACCTGATATCTCGAAAACGATTTGCTTAAATAAAAATGTGATGTATAAACCTTCATATCATTTTCAAAGACCTTTCTATTAATACCCCACACGCTTATGTACAACTAAAAAAAAAATTCTATCCCTCAGTTACATGTATGGAGGGCCCCCACCCCAATGGTTTTTTTTACAATTTAGTATCACATTCCTGTAGCGGTTCATACAACACATATCCTTACCAAATTTCGTTACTGTAGCATTTATAATTTCCGAGTAAATTGGCTGTGACAGACGGACAGACGGACAGACGGACATGACGAATCTATAAGGGTTCCGTTTTTGCCATTTTGGCTACGGAACCCTAAAAATAGGCTTAGTGCCCACATCATAAGTAGGTATCTATATCTATCTATCTATCTATTATGTATATCGTCGCCTGGTAACCACATCACAAGCTTTAATTGTGCTTACCGTGGGACTAGGTCGATTTGTGTACTTATTTGTATACTTAAATACATAGACAGCCTACACAAATAATGCCCTCGCCGGGATTCAAACCCGGAACCCCGAGCTTCGTAGGCAGGTTACCAACTAGGCTACGGAGGCTGACAAAGCTGAGGTATGATCTGTAAAAAAAGAATGTGAACGAGATTAACTATAGCAAAAACAATATAAAATACTAGGTTTTTGCTATTCAGCTACCTAAAAACATAGGACGTCTGGGTTATTCTAATTTAACCTCGAGACACTTTATAAAAACTATTTTTGTTACGAACTTTAAGAAAATAGAACGCATTTACGTAATTTATGTTTTAAAATTACAATATGATATGTATGTTAATCCCGAAATCTACAAGTATTATGTATATAAATAAATATTCTATATAAATGAATTGCTGTTCGTTAGTCTGCTTAAAACTCGAGAACGGCAGAACCGATTTGGCTAATTTTGGTCGTGAAATATTCGTGAAAGTCTAGGGAAGGGTTAAAAGGTAAGTGATACGAAGATTACCGGGTCATCTAGTAGATAGATATACTTAGACTATTACAGATAATCTATATCTGAAATAAGATATATCTTTGGTCAGCCTCCGTAGTTTAGTTGGTAGGGAAACTGCAAACGAAACTTTAGGTTCAGGGTTCGAATCCCGGTTCATGACATTCGCGGAAATAATGATTGGAACGTGGTAGTGTAAAGATATTAAACCCCCTTATTTATAAACGTCTCCTAACTTAGCATACCTATTATTGTTTGTCCCTTTCGGTCCTATAGACATTTTGATTAGACTGAAAGGGACAAATACTTATCGACTTACTAAGTTAGATGACGTAAACGTCACTGTGTTATGAATAAGGGAGTTAATACACTACCACCTACGAACAAATAAAACATGGAAGCCGCACGCCATACTAAATTGCCTTTCAAAAACGGTCATGAATTTTAGTTGACAAATGTCACCCCCTCTTCAATGCATCACGATCAGGAATTTCAATATCAACCTATAAAATCTTAAACCGCCATTTAAAAATAGTTGTGGTTGGTCCGTCAAAGTTTTTATTGGCTATATTCTATAAACGTTTGTAGATGTTGCGCCGAAATATGCGCGGTGTTAAGAAAAACGCTATGTCATCACATCTTGGCACAATTGAGCAATTGTGTTTGGGGGCATTTTTGAGCTGGCGTTAGACGTCCATGTTATATCTGGGGCCCGTTTCTCGAAAGCTTGTAACTTTAATACAAGTGGAAGTCTCTTTTTGACACAATTAATTAGATAAGGACTTCCGCTTGTATTACAAGTTACAAGCTTTCGAGAAATAGGCCCTTGGTCGCAGACTACCACGTTCCAGCCATCATTTCCGCTACTATGTCATTATTCTTAAATATCCAAATTGCTAGTTACAAAATGTTGTCTATGAACAGAATACTGTGTGTGTAACTGAATTACTACCGCTACCTTCATTATTCCATAATAAGTATAAATTACATACTGAGGTTAATTTTACAAAAGTAATTGCGATTTTAATGAGTTTAGCCCGTTAAACTTGGGAGCGTTCTATGCTTGTAACTTTTTAATAATGTAGTCTCTTTCACTCTTATACAATATTGCACTTAGTAAGAAAAAGGAAACTATAGGCATCACACGTGATCTAGGTGTCTGGAAAATTAAGTATTGAAACTATTATTTCCTTGGCCGTGTGGTGACGGCAGCGGCAGTAGGAATACATTTGTCACCACCCCAACTCCTCGTGCGGGTATCGTAACTAAGTGATTGAAGTGTCACGGACCATTCTTTGACAAAATATTGATGATGGGCAGCAGCGTCATCATAGTGGACACATTACTGCGATCGCCAATCCGCTTGCCCAGCGTGGCGGTTATGGGCATTTACCTCCTAATGCGTCTATACGCATAGTTAATAGCTTACGTTCAGCAGTGAATAGGCTGATAGTGATGATGTGATTATTTTATAAGTTTCACGACATTAGCTGAACTAGCGAAGCTGCAAAGCTGGAGGTCCCGGGTTCAAATCCTAATTAGAACATAATATTTGTGTATTTATTATTATTTATTTATTTAATCTTTATTGCACAATAAATAAAGTACAAAAGGCGGACTTAATGCCATAAGGCATTCTCTACCAGTCGACCATTAGGCCAAACAGAAATTAAAAGTATTGGTGCGGTGAAAGACACAAGTAAAAGAAAATTAATACAGAAAAAAAAATACAACAATACATGTTAATAAATATGAATACCTACACAATAAAAAAAAGAATACAAATATTTATATACAATTATCAAATATTTAAATACATACAAAGAATATCATGTACATACATACATACAATAAGTACTACTAAACTACCGCCACTAAACTACTAAAAATCCTATTTTCGAGACTCTTCCAATAAATGCTTACGCAACTGACGCTTGAACACATGCTTGGTCTGAGCCTGCCGAATATCCAAAGGGAGATCATTCCATAGACGGACCGCGTGTAAGGCAAAGGAGTAAAAGTAAAAGTAGGACTAAAGTAAGGAGCAATTATAAAATAAATAAATAAATAATTTTTGGACATCTTTACACAAATCGAACTAGTCCCACGGTAAGCTCAATTAAGGCTTGTGATGTGGGTACCAGGCGACGATATATATAATAGATATATACATATAGATACTTAAATACATAGACAGCCATGACCAAGGAACAAATATTTGTGATAAATAAATACACAAATAATGCCCTCGCCGGGATTCGAACCCGGAACCTCCAGCTTCGTAGGCAGGGTCACTACCAACTAGGCTACGGAGGCTGACAATACTGACTGGCTGACTGATTATATTAGTCATTATTGTTTTCTATGTATTTCAGTATTCTTTAATACGTATATATATACAATATTTATTATACGACGTTTTGTGGCTAGTACCCACAATACGAGCCTCAATTATTGGACTTACCGTGGGACAAGGTCGGTTTGGGGAAGAACCCATGATACCCATTAGCCCATTACATACACACAATGTGACCAATGATATTTATTTATGTTTTTACGGTTTCAGCCACAGTTTGCTGGGAAAATGACTTCGAAAATTGTATTTAAAATTAACGGAAGACAGTATGAAGGTTAGTTCTTGAACACTTATCTAATCCTATTTTTAACACTTGAAGGATCCACGGATAGAACATGTTTAAACCTTCTAAAAGTCAGAGCATATTTGCACCATAATCTATTTTTAAGTAAGGTTGATTTTCCTTCTGAAATTTGAACTGACTAGACATGTTAAAGTCTTAATAGACGTTCGAATATGGTCCGCTCCGCACAGCGAACTTGGTCCGCTCCGTACCAAATTCGATGGTGTGTTCAACGGTCCGCCGACATTATTATTATTATTGACGGTGCGGTCGGTTCGATGGTTTTCCCACAGGATTTGGAGCGGTCCGCACCAAGTTCGCTCGTGTGGACGGCGCCACCGCACCGCACTTGTAAGTAATTATTAATTAATTAAAAGTAAACAAACAATAAAATATTTATGATACTCCAGTTATTTAGGTACCTTTTGATACATGTATAAATATAATTTTGAAATGTCTTTTTATTGAAATATAGTACATATTTGAAAATGTTCAATAGGCTATGATGGATAAATCGGAGGCATATCGACGTGATCGCTGTCTAGTAGCACGAAAAGCACTGGACCGTTTTTGAACGGTGCGATGGTGTGGCGAGCCGAGCGCACGTACGGAGCGGACCAAGTTCGCTGTGCGGAGCGGACCATATTCGAACGTCTATTAATACTTTTATTTCCGTGGACCCTTCACTTACCTAGTATCTAATATATTTTAGCTTCACTTATAAAGTATGTAAGAAAATCTTGGAATCTTAATTTGACTCACTTCCCGGTCTTCGATTATGATGAAATTTTGCACACGGTCTAACATCTGTAGCTCTACCATAAGCAACCGCGACGCCTAGGCCTACAAAGTATTTTTTCTACCTAGTGCGCAAAAACAAACTTTGTGCACGCTTCGCTCGCGGTAATTTCTCTTTTTGACGCACTTGTTATGAAAAAAATCGTCCCTTACACGTGCAAAAACTTTTTTTAACTCGGGTGATTGTCGCCCTCGTTTCACACGGGCTCCAACTTTCACACTCGCCGAAAAAATGTTTTCCCGCACTAGTTAGGAAATGTACTATTTTTTTATTTCGACAACATTGTCGTGATTTTTTTTTGTATTTTGTTTGTATGTTTGAGAAAAGCACTATACATTGACTTTTTATCTTTGTCAGCCTCCGTAGCCTAGTTAGTAGTGACCCTGCCTACGAAGGATTATTCGACGTTTATGATATTATTTCTTCTTCCTAGTCGTGGTTCTAAACAAAAAGAATTCCACACAGCTGAAGTTTATAACATGCGTTTTTCTTTACAGTCATCAGATCCACACAATCTTGTTTCCACCTAGTCGCGATTCTGCATAATATTATTGCCACACAACGGACATAGCCGGAGATTCCGGGTTCGAATCCCGGCGAGGGCATTATTTGTGTATTTATTTATCACAAATATTTGTTCCTTGGTCATGACTGTATATGTAGTTAAGTATCTATATCTATTAAATATATCGTCGCTTGGTACCCACAACACAAGCCTTATTGTGCTTACCGTGGGACTAGGTCGATTTGTGTGAAGATCTAAAAATATTTATTTATTTTATTTATTTACACCGCTTACATGGCGTGCCATCTACTAAGGTTTTTTATACAGGGTGCCCGCGAGGAAAGGGAAAAAATCAACAGCGGATTTCTGACCAAATTTGAAGTTAAAAATGTCATGTGAAGTTTTCAGGATTCAGTCTATTTTAAGAGAATATTTGTTTTTTTCTTAAAACCGTTTTAGACCGATACGCTATGATAAACGCATTTTAGGAAACGATTTTGTCACCATGTTGTCCGAGTCTTGTCACACTTAATTGACAGAAATTAAATGAACAAAAATGTTTTGAATTACCTAGCAAATTGAACATATTGCGAAAACACAAATCAAATTATTTATTAACTCAATATTTTCATTTGTACTTTTCATTTTTCTCCAGTAGACACACTACTTAATACTATATAAACTTTCTTTCTCGTTCTTTGGTATATGACATCTAATATTTATAATTTACCTAGCAAATGTAAAAAAAACTTTAAAGTGCATTTTTTGCGATAGTTTGATTAATAAAATCCTTTTTTTGTGTATTAAGGCATTAAAAACATCAAAAAAAATCTGAAAAAATTTTTTTTTTTGCAGATTTGACCAAAACTCATTTAACATTTTTTGCTTCTTTTAGTTTCAGGAATATGCTGTTAGAATTTTTCCCTTTCCTCGTGGGCACCTTGTATAAAAACAATTATATGTATAAACGACCAGCACACGCATTTAGTGTAGCCCGGCTTTAAAACAGAATAACTGCGCACTGCAAGAGAGATAATTGAATACTTGATCAAATGAGTATTTGCCTGGAGCATACGGTGTCAAGTTCACTCGATCTAGTTTGTAGGAGCTTTTCTGTTAGCAATGTATTGGTTTCCAGGATTCAATTTACTTCACTTTGTTAACGTTAATACAATTGGATAAAATTACGATCACTAAAGCCACGTGTACCTATTTTTTATCTTACACTTGGACAGTCGAAAAAAAGTATTATTTGTAACTTGCTTGATGATATGCAAATATGTAGGTAGCTGGGCATTTTCACTTCTAGGGACACCCAATTAGCTTAAGGGCCTGTTTCACAATCTCCGGTTAAAGCTATATGTCAGATAAAAATAAAGCGCTCTCTTTATTCTTCCAGGTGAAAGAAAGAGATAGAGTTATTTTTTATCTGACAGATAGCTATAACTGGAGATTGTGAAACAGGCCGTAACTCTCACAAAAAAGTTAACTTCGATGTCAGATTTGTAACGACAGTTAAGCATTAAATATTAACAGAAATATTTTTTTATCATTTAATCCAGAAAGAATACGCGTTTATGCAATATAAAAACATAAATAAAGTGGATTTACGTAAACATTTCATGCTTGATTGTCGTTACAAAAGTGACATCGACGTTAACTTTTTTGTGAGAGTTAAGCTAATTGGGTGTCCCTAGAAGTGAAAATGCCCAGCTACCGTATTTTATTTTATTTTGTTTTATTTGGTATGTCATTATCATTTATAAGAACTTAAAGTAATACCTACTGTATATTAAGCTAATTACTGAATTCATGGCCTTATAAGGGCTGTTCAGAAGATGATGCTAATGGGTTGAACAAAAACCATGTCACATATTATAAGTATTAAGGAAGAACATAAGTCTACACATATATTCTAAGAATACAGGTATTAACATACTCGTACTATACTGGTAGCAATGTAGCATGTGAATGTGTGTGTTTTATGAAAGTATAGATGCCTGCAACTCCCGGTAAATCACATGTGCAATTTCAACCCGTTGAAAAACTAGTAAAAAACACTATACTATAGTCATTTTATAAAACCTCGACAGATCTTTCACTGTCGTCTTGACTCGTGGTATAAAAATGGTTGCAAGGGAATGGATATTTATAGGTTATTTCTCATTGATGTATGTACAAACACGTGGCTTATGATGGTCACACATTTATCGTTTATCATGTCACTCTTCACTATCGCACTTGCATACCTACTTGTTAGAACCAGACGGCAACAACTACTTACAGTAAAATACGGGACTGTTACAAACCTACAGGGTCGCGTTTTATAAAGTTACAATTTACAATTTCGCTGTTTGCCTCTCTAACGCACACACATATTGGCTAGAAAGAGAGGCAAACAGCGAAATTGTAAATTGTAACTTTATAAAACGTGACCCAGGTATATTATACGCTGCGCAGCAGTGTAGATTAGGTACAGTTAAAAGAAATAAAATTAACTATCTACTCACCAAGGATCGGACAAACGCCCGTCATTTTGAAAAAATAAGTTTGTTCCGTACAGTAGAGACTTCCTTATCTAAAGGTGCGTTTAAACCAAAAGAGCATTCGCTGTTCTAGCGCCCGTTCTACGAAATCAACCAATCAAGTTTTGTGTACCGATCAAATTTCGTAGAGTGGGAGGTTAGAACAGCGAATGCTCTTTTAGTTTGAACTTGAACGCAATTTTATGATGTGAACATATTTTATTTTATAAAATTTATTTTTCTAAAACACAAAGTATCTATTGTAAATGTGTGAAAAGTGAATTTGTAACAAATAAAAATTCTGATAAGTATTGAATGTTGATCTATTGAGCGTATAATATTTATTTAGGTTACCGCGATAGTTATTCAGGAAATAAAACGATTTAAACGGATTATATCGCGCATAGTAAGGTTGTAACGACGTTTCGAACAATCATGGTGTGTACAAGTATCTAAGAAAGAGTTGGGATCTCCTACAATGATAGTTTGTGATAGTGTTATGAAAAGAATATCTTAAATAAATAAATAAATGTCTTAAATTAAAAAATATGTTAACATCATATGATAAGGAAGTCTCTACCATACGGAACAGGGTTATGTTTTCAAAATGACGGGCGTTTATCCGATCCTTGCTACTCACTCCATAATACCTAGACTGTTTTCAGCGGACGGAAAATTCGGGCCAGACGTGTCTCTAAACGAGTATATCCGAACGATAGCGGACCTGCGCGGCACTAAAGCGATGTGCCACGAGGGCGGCTGCGGCGCATGCGTGGTCAGCGTACGCGCAGCTACCCCGCCCACTGACGAGATGAAGACATTCGCTGTCAACTCTGTAAGTACTAGGTGCTATAAGGCGTCCCGGATAATAGAAAAATACATCGAAAACAAAATTGTTACCGTAAAACTACCCAACTATTATATAGTCCAAAAGCTCCCAAGTATCGTCCAAAACTATGTCAAATATCTTCGATTTAGTGTAATTATTTTATTATTAGCAACAGAACTAAAGTAGCCGAAATAGCTCTCCGAATCGCTAAACTGAAGTGGCAGTGGGCGGGGCACATTGCGCGTAGAACCGATGGCCGTTGGGGCGGGAAGGTTCTTGAGTGGCGGCCACGTACCGGAAGGCGTAGCGTGGGTAGGCCCCCCACAAGGTGGACCGATGACCTGGTGAAGGTCGCAGGAGTCCGCTGGATGCGGGTGGCGCAGGACCGGTTATTGTGGCAATCTTTGGGGGAGGCCTATGTTCAGCAGTGGACGTCTTTCGGCTGATATGATGATGATGATGATTTAAATTATTGACGCAGTTGTTACACAAAGTGTCTTCATTAATGATTAAAAACGTAGATAAAAGATTTCAATTGATGCAACTTAATTACGAGTTGAACTTGTCGACCATAGTTATAGTACTGGACTATTAGTTGTATGGTTTTACGGTAGGTACCTACATGTATGGAGGGCCCCAACCCCAATTATTATTTTTACAATATAGTATCACAATTATGTAGCGGTGCATACAGCATACATAATATATCTTTACCGAAATTCATTACTGTAGCATTTATAGTTTCTGAGTAAATCGGCTGTGACAGACGGACATACGTGCAGAGGGACATGATGAAGCTATAAGAGTTCCTTTTTTGCCATTTTAGGCTATGGAACCCTAAAAGAAAAACTAAATGTCCGTTTTAAACGGAACCAGAGGTATTCGGTTGCTAGTTGTTAGTGGAGTTGAAAATATGAAACTGATCACGTCTCCGAAGTCACCCTGTATATTATATTATATAAATGTAAGTTTGTTCACGAAACAATTATTGATGAACAACTTCCATTACTTTAATTTTAATTGTCAATTTTTAAAAAAGGAGCAGGTTGTCAATTCGGCATAATTTGTATTTTTTACACGACTGCCAAAAGGAGAGTATATGTGTTCAGTCCCTATGTATGTTTCATATTTTCTTTAAACGCGCAAATCTTCGCGACCACTTAACCGTTTTTAATAGTGTAAGGTATCATTAGAATCGTCGTGACGTCGCGGGTAACATAGGATATGTGACGTCACGTTAAAAACAATATGGCGGCCTGCAAATTCAATATTATCTAACCAAAAAAAATAAATATGAAAGAAACCTATCGAGTTTGGTATCAAAATGAAGAGCTTCAAACAACGATTACGAATGTGTATGTAACTTATATGTTTGTTACTTATTCTAGAAAAACCAGATTCATTAAAATACAATTAAAGTGCAAAGAATAATATGTCATCTAAATGCTATGATTTGGGTATCAAATTAAAGCATTTTGTATGCAGATTGTAAATATATATACAAGTTATATGTTTAAGTATATGTTCGAAGAGAAAACTCGAAATGTTCTACATCGCACTATTGAAGTTTTTCTTCGAAGCCTAAGACGTGACAGGACTGTCGCCGTTGACACATCGTCTTGAAGTGTGAATGAAACAGATACATTAGATATACGCGCTTGTGGTCAAGGGGTAAAATGCACGGCTGCAACGCAGCGGTCGTGGGTTCAATCCCCGGCTCGTAACCGATGAGTTTTTCAAATAGAACTTATAATTATACGATATATCGTTTGATATACAGTACCGGGCAAAAGTTTAAGTTGAGACTTTCGGGCGATATTTTGTTTCAGTGTTAACAGTAAAATTTCAAGAGCTAGTTAATATTAATTTCCCATAGAATCTTAACTATTTTATACATTGAATCCGATAACAATTCATAGGCAAGTGAAATTGTCATATTTTGATGATGATATGACTACCAAAAGCTGCCACAGCTGCCTCAGTTGTCCGAACTGTTCGAAAGTAACTGTTAATTAATAAGAAATAGCTCAATGATCAGTCATAATTATATTAGTTGGAAACAAGTGTCGACTTAAATGCTGGAAAAATGATAGCCCAAACAGTCGATTTCGTATCAAAATCGTGGTGCGAACTTGCATGCTTTACTGTGAAAGAAAACATCGTGAGAGAACTGGCATACATCTGCAAAGAACATTTTGTCTAGTACTGTACACAAAGTGCTTTACGGTGAAGGAAAACATCGTCAGGGAACTTGCACACATCTGCGTAAAAATTCAAGAATGTATGAGAAGTTCCCAACAAGTACTGGGCCAGCGTTGCGGAGAATGGCCAGAATACAATATCAAAAAAATTACGTACGATATGATTCGCATATCAGAGAAATGGCCCTAAAATACAATCATATTAGCAATTGTGGCCAAACAAAATTGCTATACGTGTTGTAATATGCGCATAAAATTTAAAACTTGAATTATCTTTTTTTTTCGTCCAAAATATGAGCCTACAATTTCGTTAAATGTCAAATTAGTAATTAGGCACATGATAGGTACAACAACGTCACTAGAAAACGAACTTAGTCAGAGATATGATGCTAGATATGTTCTAAGGGTGCTACAGAGGAGCACTAAAGGGGGGGGGGGCAAAGTTTGACCGTTTTGCCGTTAGCCGTTTGATCAGATCAGGCAAGCGCGCCGGGTGGCCGCGCTCCAGACCTTCGGCCCTACGAGGATCACGGCTTTCAGCCTCCGCATTTTCTCGAAACAGTTTTGGTACGATTCGGTTTAATGCTACACTTTTCCCTTGTATAGCGAAGGAGCGCTGGGCTCTACGCGGAGCTCAGTTTACAGCCTTCGCAGGTTGTGGAAACGATCGTTGGGTCTACAGATCTCCGATTCGTTTTCATGTTACACTATTCCATCACGTAGTGTGGTAGCGCTAGGCTCTGGCTTCGATTGTTAAGCCAGTTAAGAAGGACGGCTGTACCGCTTGGGCTCGCTCGTCGGGCCTCGACCATCGGGCTCGCGCTTGAAGCACCCCGATAGTTACGCTGCAGTACTTTGTCCCTTCTTCGGCCTTGCTTTAAATTTCTTCCAAGTGACACTTGGGCCCTCTAAGCTAAAGTCTGTGCCTCTGGCTCCGGTGGTCCGGGCCGGGGGCTCGGTTTTCGGCCTCGCATACCAGTGCCTCTTTGAGGCACGATTCGGGCCTTCGGCCCTACGCGGAGTACGTCCTACGGCCTTTGCAGGTTGTCGAAACAATCGTCGGATCCATTTTAACGTTACACTATTCCGTCGGCTGACGTGGTAGTCCTGGGCTTTGGCAGCTCGGCCTTCCGCCTCACCAAATCCCGCGCCTCTGGGTGCCGCTTTTGGCCGTTGGCTCTACGCGGAGCTCGGCTGCGCGTAGAGCCAACGGCCAAAAGCGCGTCGCGTCGCAGTGCGGCGCGTTAAATCGAACCGTTGCACTTTGGGCCCTCCGGTTCGATTATTAAATCAGTTAAGAGGGACGGTTATACAGTGTGGGCTCGCTCGTCGTGCTTTGGGCCCTACGCGGATGTCGGTTTTTTAGATGCTGGGGTATGTGAAGAAGCATAGCAGGTACTTCAATTTTCCCGCAGCTCGGCCTTCGGCCTCTCTTTGAATTTGCAAGCGACATGCTTGGGCCCTCGAAGTGAAGATCCGAGCCTCCGCGAGCTCAGTTTTCGGCCTTCTACCCTGAAACTCGCCCTTTGGACTCGCTCAACATACATTGAATCCACACGTGGCGTGCCTTTTGGCTTCGCCCAAAATTAGCGGGATGGGAACTCCTCGGGCCCCCAGAGCGAAGCTTCAGCCCTCTGCGAAGTTGGTTTTTGAAATTCTTTCCAACTTTAAGGAATCTCCAAATTCACTAAAAGGTTTCAAATAAATAAAATAATTAAAAAACACGACTGCCGTTTTAAGCGAACTGAAAAGTAACAAATAATTCCTTTTTCAGATTAATTCTTGTGAGCGTATCTGCATAATTATATAGACGCTTGTCTTATTGCTTACTATATTTTGTTTAGATTGCAGTCGGGGAACCTTTCATTTACGGAAAATATAAATATATGGAGGTTCCCCGACTGCAATCTAAACAAAATATAGTAAGCAATAAGACAAGCGTCTATATAATTATGCAGATACGCTCACAAGAATTAATCTGAAAAAGGAATTATTTGTTACTTTTCAGTTCGCTTAAAACGGCAGTCGTGTTTTTTAATTTTTTAATTATTTTTTTTGTATGCAATACTCGATATCACCGAGAATCGTGAATCGATTTTAATTTTTTTTAATCGAACAGATAATAGCTCTGACATGGTCCCGTTGGTACCAAGCCGAGGTCTCATGGGATCTCGGAGAAATCGGTTGAAGTCGATTTTTTTTTAACTGGTATATTTATCCTTATTTTTACAATTTTGAACACGCTCGAAACAATAAAGGACTTCTTTGCCCTTAATAAACAAAAATTAGGGGCCGTTACTGAATTAAAAAAAAAACGACTAATTATTGTGCCTTTCTTGATAACCCACCAATTTTTGTTAAAAAAAAACAAATAACAAATATGGTTTACTTATCAAATACCAAAATGAGAGGGTGCTCCATAGAAAATTGCAATCGGGAGGGCAATGGCCCTCTTTATTGTTTCAAACATTCTACATTTTTTTTTATATAACGTAACAAACAACCCGTATGTAGCCTGCATTGCGACTACGCTCACTAATGATATGAAAACATTTGCGCTCAATTATGTAAGTTTCAACAAAGCCTCGGACACTAATTGCCAATTAATGCATAAACTTAAAAAACATCGATGTCCATTATTACATTAATTATTTGGGAAAGTTTAAATTAAGCTGACGTAAACTTAAGCTTTTTAGGGTTCCGTAGCCAAAATGGCAAATGGAACCCTTATATTTTCGCCATGTCTGTCTGTCCGCAACATAGCTCGTGGCCGTAAATACTAGAAATCTGCAATTTGATACAGGTATACATGTTAACCATGTCAACAAAGTGCACAGAGGTCACGGTAGTAGCTAAAATTCGAATAAATTGATGATCTACTTTGACTGCTTTTTTTAGCAAGGAGAGTAGTTTATACTACGTAGTTTTAGAAAACATACAATATTTGGCATGTGTGGGGAATAAACATCTTTGGTATAAGCTTTCAAAGTGAATATACTGCATGACGCTCCAACGCGTTATCTAAAAGTGCAATATTTACTCGTCGTTTTAAAATTGATTATGTACATGACTGTTTTAGTAAAAGCTATAATTATTTAAATGGAGGTACACAAGGGTATTTTCTATCGTTTTTAATAACATTTTATTATTCCTTCCCTGTCGCTTTTTTATTATAATATTTATTTTACGCGAGCCATCAAAACAATCAACGACGATTTCGATTTGAAAAATATTTCGAAGCTTTTAGTTTAGAAACCCTTTGAGTCCCTTAATGATTCATATGTCGTTTTGTAGCCTAGAAAGTGCTTTATCGTGAGCAAGTGATAATTCTACCGAAGACTGCCGAAGGTCTTGGCGGTAGCCTTTTTACGAAACTGAAATTTAAGGACAAATAAGCGTACTTAATGATTTTTAAGAGCGAGGAGGGGGAAAATCAATTGCTCGTTCTCACGTAACTTGTTTTTAGGGTTCCGTAGTAAACTAGGAATCCTTATGGTTTCGCCATGTTCGTCTGTCCGTCTTCCGCACCATAACTCAATGGCCGTTAGTACTATAGTGTGGGGTATCGTTGAATAGGTCTTTCAAAAAGAATAAGGGTCCCAAAAGAAAGTTTTTTTACCCACAAAATTTCAAGAATAACAAGTAACACTGATTTGCTCATTAGATTTTTGCTGACATCCGATATATACAAAATTGGTTTACGAAATTTACTTCACAAAAAGTAGGAATCTTTATTTAAAGCTTGTATTTCGCTTATTACAGATCAAATTCAATCTTAATATAACATTACGTACTGTTTTTTAGACTTTTATTGCGACTTTTGAATTTTAAGCACTGTTCTTTGAACGCCTGACCACTGTGAAGTGGTACAATAAAAAGTAGAATAAATTTTTTTTTCGGTTACCTCCCCAACAACTGGTGAAGGATGATTTTTTTATTTGCTGTAATCCTGTAGTGTGGGGTATCATTGAATAGGGCTCTTAAAAATAATAAGGCTCTTATAAGAATTTTTTTATATTGCCGGTGATAATCGCTCCAGAAGAAAAAAAAATGTGTCCCTCCCCCTGTGTACCTTTTCGTAAGTCCAAAAAATATGAAAAAAATCATGAATAGTTGGTTTATAGAATACTTTAAAATAAAACTATTCCGAACATAATCGGCCCAGCCGTTTTTGAATATCTACGGAACCCTACACTGAGCATGGCCCGACATGCTCTTGGCCGAATTTTATTTGTAATACCTACTTATAGTTGTGGTTTAAATAAAAGTAGTACTTAACTAGAAAAGATGGAATTAAAAAAAAATATCAATGAAAAATACTTATCCCTACAAAAACCTTGGCAATAACTAGGAAGAGCTCCCGACTGTCACGACACATTAGACCGCAAAATCTAGGGTTCAATAAACAAAACAATTCAGTTTTTTTGTACTTATGTATGTTACTCGATACCACCGAGAATCGTGAATAACCGATTTTCAAAATTAGGACGGGTAGCCCTGAGATGGTCTCGTTGGCACCAAGTCGGGGTCAGCTGGTGGGATCTTGGAGAAACCAATTAAAGTCATATTTTTTTATTTACTGATTATGTATTTTACAGTGTCTCGTTTCCATCCTCTCCTGCCACGGTTGGGAGATCACGACGGTTGAAGGTGTGGGCAACAGGAATAAGGGATATCACGACATACAGACCAGACTGACCAAGTTCAATGGAACCCAATGTGGGTATTGCACTCCTGGGTGGATAATGAACATGTATAGGTAGGTTGTACCATGTGGTTACGGCAATAAGAATATATTATAAATCACCACCCCAACTCTTCTCGTGTCCTATGAACCGGTGATGACGGCAGTAAGAATACATATTATGTCACCACCCTAATTCCTCCCACGGGTGTCGTAAGAGCCGACTAAGGGATTGAAGTATCACCAACTATTCTTTGATAGAAGATTGATGATGGGCCTCAGCGTCATCATGGACACATTACTGCAATTCCCAAGCCAATTTCTCAGCGTGGCGATTATGGGCATTTGCCTACTAATTCGTCTACTACGTTGTTAATCGTTATACGTCCAGCAGTAGATTGAGATATTTGAGATACCTGATAATGTGATGTGATAGGTAAAGCCTGTTCATACCTAGTACTTGTACTTCTAGTAAACTTTTTCAACCTCTTAACGTTTATTATATCTTAAACTACCAGTTGCCGCGTACCATGAGTGGGCAAGTAAAGTCTTAAGAGTGTTTACTCGTTAAGTAAAACAGTGTATCATCACTCTCGCTCTTTCATCAGTGCAAGCCTGATAGACTGCTTGATATATCGAGTAAACGCAAAATTTAAACGTTTTTATCAACTCATGGTACGGTTACCTAGGTCATACCTAGTAATCTACTTATTAAATTCAAATTATGTCTTAAACTTCCAGTAGCAGAACTAGTAGTCCCGATTTACTCAACAAATTTATTAATTTAATATTACTACATTTTTATATTTTTTATTTACTAAATGAGTATTAGTCCCCTTACAATTTATATTGGAGCAAATATATACATCCATCGAGATACATATATAATTCAATATTAAAATTATATTTCAGCCTTCACACAGCTAAAACTGGCAAATTAACTACAAAGGAAATCGAGAATTCTTTCGCTGGTAATATTTGTAGATGCACTGGCTATAGACCAATAGCAGATGCATTCAAAACTTTTGCGACAGACGCGGATGCAGACCTGCTTAATAAACTAACAGATTTAGAAGACTTGGGAATGTTCAAACCTTGCGGAGTATCTTGCAATAAGAAATGTGCACACAAAAATAAAGATGACGACATCCTACTTGGCAAGCTTAATTTTGAAGAAGTCAAAGAAAAACCTGATGATGAATGGTGCATTGTAGAAAAAGCGAACAAGGATTTAATAGCTTTAGAATATGGAGCACAGAAATGGTACAAAGCTTTTACACTTGAGCACGTGTTTGATATTATGGGTATGTGTAAGGAATACAAATTGATTGCCGGAAATACAGGACAAGGTAAGCAGCATGTATATAAACATAATCAGTGTAATCAGTCAAATAACAGCTGCATTTTTTTCAATGCCATGTAACATATTTTAGTAACAGCGCTAAATACGTCTCCAGTGGTGTATTGATTTGTTGAGTTTATAAATTATACTATAAATATGGAATAAACTATTGATCATTAGATTGTGTATTTAGAAGTGTATTTTTCTTTAAATATCGCCGCTATATGCAAATATTAAACGTTTTTAATACATGAGCTATATGCAATTACAGGTGTCTACCATGTTGAAAAATACCCATCAAATGTTATAGACATATTTAATGTGGCCGAAATAAAAGGTCACGTGATGGATGTAAACTTGATAATGGGAGCTGGCATGACATTGACAGACATGATGGAGCTTTTTTTACAGTTGTCAGCACAAAACGAAGACTTCGCTTATCTCAAGCAATTTCATGAGCACATGGATCTAGTTGCTCATGTACCAGTAAGAAATGTTAGTACTACTGTTTACAAAATAGGAATATGGTAGTTAGGTACGAGTAGTACTCCTGATACAGCTGATTACAGGACTACCCAGACTAATCCAAGTTTGACCTAAACATTTTCAGATTGGCACAATTGGAGGAAATCTATATTTAAAATACGTCAATAACGATTTTCAATCAGACTTATTTTTACTTTTTGAAACAGTAGGCGCTATGATAACGATAGGTAAGGCAAACTCATTGACAAAATTTATTTAAATAATTATATTATGATGACTATAAACTAAGATGGTCTACATGTTAATGGAAAACAAGGCTAGTTCCTATATGACCAGAAAAATTTACAAAGAAACTATAGTTCTAAGACTACTAAGTTTATCAGTTTGTGATTTACAGCGGAAGGGGTACACAAAACAAAAGTTATTACTTTTCCGGCATTCTTAAAGATGAATATGAAAAGAAAAATCATACTCAATGTAATACTTCCGCCACTATCGAAATGGTGTTCTGTTAAAACTTATAAGGTAATATTGCTTTGAAAAACTATATTTTATTTCATATATCAAAGACTAGGTTCACCTTACATGATGAATGAAAGCTTATCATATGGATAACAATGCATGGAAAATGATTTATCATTCAGTAATTTGAAAACATGTTATTTATTACCATATTTTTTGAGATAAGGATTTATGATTTTGATTGTGGTATTATTTTCTATTTTGTTGCATTTCTTTAACATTGCCAACTGACCGAGTGCAAATGCCAATTATTATATCATTAAACTAAAATATTTATCCTCTTTTTAGATAATGCCTCGTTCTCAAAATGCACACGCCGTTGTCAATGCAGGTTTCCTTTTCAAATTCAAACACAATACAACCGTTATAGAAAAATGTTCATTGATTTTTGGAAGTATATCAGCCAGTTTCATTCACGCTGATAAGACAGAAAGCGTATTGTCTGGTAAAGATTTGTTTACTAATGAGACTGTGCAGTTAGCTGTGAAGAGTTTATTTGAAGAAATAAAGCCTGAAGAGGCGCCTCCAGAGCCCGGAGCGAACTACAGGAGGATGCTGGCCGTTGCTCTCTTTTACAAGGCAAGTCCTCCTGATTATCCTCTCTTAGTCCACTGCTGGACGTAGGCCTCTCCCATTAACTATGCGTATCGACTCATTAGGAGATAAATGCCCATAATCGCCACGCTGGGCAAGCGGGTTGGAGATCGCAGTACTGTGTCCACTGTGACGATGCTGCTGTCGATCACCCATCTACTATTAAAGAATATTCATTGACACTGAAGTAATTACAAAATATTCACCACCACCCCAGCTGTGTTATAAAACCTAATATTTTTTAGTTTTTCTATTCTCTACTCCTACGAAATGTTATAAAGTTGCGAATATTGAATTATTAGCCCAAGTCTTAACTTCTGGGTATTTGAGCTAAGGCTTCTCAATTTCACAGCCATGCATCCCTGTCCCTAACAATATAGATGATGAAAAACCTTTTATCCCACAAAAAATAATCTGGACGTCTGGCATGCGGCAGATATTATGGGTCCGGATCTGTAACCATTGTAATGGCGGGACCAGATCCTGAACTCGATTGACTCATATTGCATTATTTAGTACCGAATTAGTACTATTTGCTACCTTTTGTAAAAAAAATAGTACCTCTTCCATTTCAAAGTTATATTTCAAACAGTCTGGTCCCGCCATTATAATGGTTACCCGGTCCTTAAGTAATTATAAGAGTACAAATATTACAAAATAAGAGTCTTTCATGAGATCCATTTTCAAAACCAGCCAATAAAATTTGAAACATTTTTTTCCTTATATAAGAATATGTCAAGATTAATTTAAGAGTTCTAAATAATATAATATGTACTATCGACAAAATTGAATCCTGACCCACAATAGGAGCTTGTCATAGTAACTTTGAAAATAAAATTGCTGCATCTGACGTACAATTTGACTTTCAATGTTACTATGACAAGCTCTTTTTGTGGGTCAGGATTCAATTTTATCGATAGTACCACCTTACTACCCTACCGTACCTCTACCTCTACCACCTTTTTTAAAATCTTGTTTACGAATTTACAGGCAATTTTATATTTATGTCCTGATGGGAAACTGGACCCTAAATACAAATCAGGCAGCGAAGCACTGAAGAGAAACACTTCTCAGGGTACTCAAGTCTTTGACACTGACAAAACTATTTGGCCTTTAAATCAGCCAGTGCCAAAATTAGAAGCTTTAGTGCAATGTAGTGGTGAAGCTACTTTTGCTAATGACTTGTCTTCAACAACTGATGAAGTATATTGTGCTTTTGTTTGTGCTGATGCAAGAGCAGGCAGTATTATAAGTGGGTTTGATAACACTGAAGCTATGGTAAGTCATAATACAATTTGACAGAAATATTAAAATAAAATATACTTTACTTTATAGAATAGATAAAAATATGACGCTAAACTTCAAGCTGTTTCCTTGCAGAACATACCAGGTGTTATAGCATTTTACACTGCTAAAGACATACCGGGAAAGAATACGTTTTGCACTTTAAATGTTCCCCTTATAGTTTCCGAAGAAGAGATTTTATGCTCTAAAGACGTTAAATTTTATGGCCAACCCGCAGCTATTATAGTAGCTAATAGGGAAAAGACAGCCAACAGAGCCGCAAAACTTGTCAAAGTAAATTATGCCAGTATCAGTAAAAATGCTCCTTTATTGACAGCAACGGATGTCTTACAATCCCCTGAAAAATCGAAAAGGTTAAATAATAACAAGACAGTAGAACCTGTTGATATTGGGCATGATGTGCATTTGGTTTTGAAAGGAGAGTTGAATTTGGAAACACAATACCATTATTACATGGAGCCCCAAACTTGTGTGGTGAAGCCTACTGAGGATGGAATGGAAGTATATTCAGCAACTCAATGGTTAGATTTAGCCAACATGGCTATATCAGAAAGCTTAAATATTCCTGCAAACAGGTAAGAGATCTACATCTATGGTTGCCTCTCCACTCTCTCCACGTTACGTTATTTTAAGCCTTCTCATTGTTCTCCTCAACGACGGCTTTCGTGGCTTAGGTAGTGACCCTGCCTGCGATGCTCTGCTATCTCTGTGTAATTATCAAAAAAAAATTTTTTTTCAGTTGTTTTCCATGTATTTAAGTGTATCACCTAGTATCTATAACGTCTTTAAGTTTAACGTGGAAATAAGTACGTTAACGTAAGAGTATTCCAAGGATTTAAGTTTTTTAATATTTTTTCCCAGTATAAACGTGATTGTGCGTCGGGTGGGCGGTTCATACGGTGGTAAAATTTCGCGATCAGCTCAAATAGCATGCGCCGCCGCGTTAGTATCACACCTTCAGAACAAGACTTGCAGGTTCATCGTGCCGCTGCAAACCAATGTCAAAATCGCTGGAAAGAGAATTCCGACTTATTCCAATTTTGATGTACGTATCGCCAAATGTATGTTTTTTTTTCTCAGACATGCAATTCAATATTCATATTATGTTCCGTATGGAAACCTTTCAGGTGAAGCTAAGAGAAGTAGTTAATGAGATTCCATACTAACTCTTGCAGATCAAAGCTAGCAAACCCCTTTTTTATTTCCATCCCACATAAATTGTTACACAAGTTCCACATCAAATTAGGAAAATTATTTGCATCAAACTATTTTATGAATAAAAGAAGATTGAAGTAAATTAATATTATTCGGTCATTCTCCTGTTTTGTATTTTCAGGTTGGAGTTAATAAAGACGGTGTGATTCAGTATTTGAAGAATATCTTCTATCAAGACAACGGCTGTTCTCCTAATGAGACAATAAGCCCGATAACGGTGAACCATTTTATTAACTGTTACGACTCCAGACGTTGGTACATAGAAGCAAACAGTATAGCAACAGACACGCCATCTAATACGTGGTGCAGGGCTCCTTGTAAGTAATGGTATTTTATAATCATGATGATCGTCTTTTTAAACAAAATACGTCCAATGCTAAGAGATCGCCGAAACGACCAGTCCTGAAGAGCTATCGCGGATTAGAACAACGTGATATTCCCCTGTCACTAACGTGATACTTATGAACATACAAGTATAACGAAGCGTCCTCCAGCGGATATACGCGAACTAAATTTTTGTTATAATTAAAAAATCTATAATAAGTAACATTTCAATGTAACATATCTTTATGAAATATACAACAGTTAAAATTGATAATTGTATTTTTCTAGCATCAACAGAAGGCGTGGCCATGATAGAAAACATAATTGAACAAATAGCTCATAAGCTTAATAAAGACCCATTAGAAGTTAGACTGAACAATATGATGAAGGAAAACAATCCCATTCCTGAATTGATTGAACAACTAAAGAAGGACTCCGATTTTGAGAACCGGTCAAAAGATGTTGTAGAATTCAACAAAAACAACAGATGGCTTAAGCGTGCACTAAACCTTCTCCCAATGACATATGATCTATTTTACATTGGCAATTTCAATTCAGTAGTATCCGTTTTACATGGCGATGGTTCAGTTGTTATAACTCATGGTGGAATAGAAATGGGACAAGGCATAAACACAAAAGTTGCTCAAGTGGCTGCTTACATACTCGGAGTATCACTAGAGAAAGTTAGCGTCAAACCTAGTACAAGTTTTACTTCTCCTAATTCTATGACAACTGGTGCTAGTATTGGGAGTGAATGCGTAGCTTTTGCAACTATGAAGGCATGTGAAATCTTACTGAAAAGATTCGAACCACTTAAAGCTAAGATGGGTAAACCTTCTTGGGAAGAACTCGTGGAAAAGGCTTTTAAAGCAGGAATAGATCTGCAAGCTTCACACATGTATTCTAGCAATGATGGAGTAAAACCTTATTTGATCTACGGAGTTGTGGCTTTAGAGCTAGAAGTCGATATATTGACAGGAAACCATGATATAAAAAGAGTCGATTTACTTGAAGATACTGGAAGAAGCTTGAGTCCAGAAATTGATGTTGGTCAAGTAAGTTGTCTTTTAGTTCTTTGTATTATTTATTTATTTAATCTTTATTGTACAAATAAAATAGTACAAAGGGCGGAATTAATACCAGAGGGCATTCTCTACCAGTCAACCACGGTGTGTAAAAATCAAAAAAAGGAAACTATGCTATACTATCAATAATTAAACTATGTTACGAGTAATCTATATTAATTGATTGTACGTAAACTAGTAAATATGTTGAATATAAATATAATTAAACTCACGTGTCACTGTATTTATTGACATGACTGTTTCGGAGAGCCTAGGTCTCAATTTTGAGTATATTAGTCGATATCTGATATATCGGAGCGGCCAAGGTGCTCACAAATATCTAAACACGCCTCTATTTTAATGGTGTTAGGGTGTTAGAGTTACGGTGGCATGGTTGTTGCCCTGTTTTTAATTTATGTACAAACACAAAAATTTTGGGAAAAACATGACGGAACAAAATTTAATACGTGCTTACGTACAAAATATCGTACATAACTCTGTGGATAAGAAGAAATTAGGGTGACGCGAGGTTTGTAGATCTACCTAAATGAACGATTATTTATCTCCCTCCAAAGATCGAAGGTGCTTTCATCATGGGTCTCGGGTACTTCACGTCTGAGAAGACCATCTACGACCCTACCACAGGAAGGCTCCTGACTGACCGCACTTGGAACTACAAGCCGCCTGGCATCAAGGACATACCTGCAGACTTCAGGGTCTACTTTAAGAGGAACGGCACTAACCAATACGGGGTGCTGCAATCTAAAGGTTTCTTTTTATCTATTTTTTTTTAGAAGTAACCTTTATCACGCAAAAAAGGCACGATGGTTGTCGAGTTGCGGAGCAAGCCCAGTAAAACTAACTAACTAAACTAAACCTAAGTAACCTTTGTCTGAAAGAACGTGTCTGCGTTAGGCCTCTTCATTTAAACAATATATTTGGAATTATTACAATATCTAAAATAAAAACTATAATTATAGAAAATGAAAACAACTAACGGGAATATTTTCAAGCGCCCCATGACGCGTCACCAATACGGCCACACCTCTGTAGAATCTAAAGGTTTGATATCGTTTTGGTTTCGTTGAAATGCATTACTAAGTCAAAGTTAGTCTTATATCCATCTTTTTCTGTATCACATGAACGATACACAATAAAATAAGACTGTTACCGGATTACACAAAGAAAATGTTGTCAGTACCAGTTACCAGTTCTGAAGGGCCCCGTGGTAGCCCCCTTGGCCTCCAATGTATTATTGATCTGCACCAAACTTACCTGGAGCATATCGGTTACCAGTGCCACCGTTGCTAGATGTTCTGATCCCATCTGCCCAGCAATCGGTTGTTATTGCGTTCGTCATTTCACCAAGAACACGATAAACGTACCTATACATACACATGCGATAAAACACACCCGAAAAACTTGTCTTAACTCATGATCCTATGTCCTCTGTATAGGGCAGAGGGCATCCCTAGTGCTGCACCATTTTTTTAATAGTCCGCCCATAGACGCCGCATCTGTGATTGGTGATGATAAAAGTCTAGTTAGTCTTCTAGTTCTATGTAATTCCTAGTAAACTTTGGTGCTTCACAATATGAGAATGAGATGAAAACCAATACTAAGTATTTATCATTGACAATTATGTCAACCACATAACAGCTTTATTACCGTTGTTTTCTGACAATTCAGACCAAAGAGTTCGTACATTTTTTTTTCTTACTCACTATATCTGTAGAGGTAACATATCTGCTATGCTATTCTCTTATTGACACATTCGACGCTGCGTTCGTCAACTAGCTCGATGTCGAGACAGCCTTGTCTAAAATCCTAGCTGTTTGATTTGACATTAGGAATCGAGGCTGTGAGAGAGCTTGTGGGCGAGTTCGTCGCTGTTTTTCGTTAGAGAATACGAAGTTCATACATTAAACGTCAAACTTTCGACGCAATGTAGTTCCAGCTCACGCCGCATTCGTCGCCGAGCACTAGTGTCGTTTAAAGTACATTAGTGAATACCATTTTTAGGCTCGACGCTGCCGCAGCACTGACACAGCGCTGACAGCAAGGCGGTTTCCTTAGTGAATAACACTGCTGTAACATCTAAACTCGTAAATTCGAGATCTCTGTTACTCCAAAGAAGGCACGCCATGCTTGGCAGGCACGGCTATCGTTAAAATACAGGGTGTTTGTTATGTCGTTAGCCAAATTTGGATATGTCATTCGCGATCACCAGTACACAACATTTTTGAAAAAAAAAGTGACACTTTTTTTTAGTTTTTTTTCCCGTTTTTTATCCGGCAAAAACATAATTTGTGGTCACTACGCAAGTTTGTTTCAATCCGTGCGATTCGATGGCAGACAAAAGGGTAGCAGGTTTGAGTAGTCAAGTCTTAGCCAATCAGGAGTTCATCACAAGCACAGATCAGCCGACGTCACTCACCCCACCATCGGCACTAAACAATGAATAAAATGTCCTAACTACATGCACACACGATTGTTATTTGATTAAAACTGCCCAAGCGCATACCTACCTGTACCTGCTCGTCGTCATCAACAATTCAATTTGCTTAGAGAGTGCATTAGAATCGATATCTGAGGTAAACCAGTACGCGTTTGTATGACGGAACATTTAAGTTACTCCGTTCTTGAGGTCAAATTATGCTGGCTCGGCTGATCGCAAGATGCCATGTGCCATTTGTACAGCACTCTGTAAACAAAGAAGGAGTGCGCTTGCGTAAACGCGCTCGAGTCAAACTACCCTCAGATCGGCGCGCAACTCAAAATACCCTCCTTATTAGTACTTTATGCGATAGACTGATAATGCTGTCTCGTGAGATTTACCTGCAAGTTAAGCTCCACCTCCATTCCCCACCACGCGTAGGAAACTTGTTACGTACGTTATAACGCATTGAATTAGTTACCTTATGCGGGTTAATTAAAGTTGCAAACTCATACACCCTTTCCAATCTGATTTGGCAGTTATGAAATGATGGGGCAGTACGCAAAATAAGCAAGTGATCATAGTGACCAAACATTCGTTAGATAATGGGATTTAAAAAAAAATCTATAACAAAAAGGATAATGAAAAATGGATTATTTTTGTTTTACCAAATATTTTTTTACGCCTTTACCCAACACATATTGCAATATGGCTAATGATATAACAAACACCCTGTATGTGGGACTGGTACCTATATTAATACCGAAACAATATTTTTTTACAGCTACGGGGGAGCCGTCCTTATGCTTGTCATCTGTAGTGGTACACGCTTTGCGACAGGCAGTGCGCTCGGCTCGGTTGGATGCTGGGCAAAAAGATGACTGGATTGAAATGGGTACGTAAAATCAACTAATGAGGGTTTCTGATACTTTTCCTGCCCCTATGGGGCGGTGAGAAGGCAGCACTGTGGCGTAACAAACAACCTGTCAAAATAAATACTCGAATTTAATTTTGTTTTATAATCTTTGGCTTATTCATTCTTAAAGCCATCACTGGAGGGGTCCGCCAAAGTATTTATAAAATTGCAACTTAGATTATTGGAACTCCGAAAATTTTTCTTATACAATTTAACTTCATAATGATCGGTATTTAGAATAATCTTTGTTCATAATCATCATCACATAGAATTATTTATGTTCATAATATTGTTTTTAAACGGTTTTTATTAACTTCACCGCGTATCAACTGTCGTCGATGCTTCAAATCTTGTGATCGATTTTTCGACCACTTCTACAGCACCAAAATCAATGAAATTTGGAACTCTTATCAGGTTCCCATGACAATGCAATATTATAATATTTTTATTCTTGTATCCTCAAAGCCTGATGCAGCAGACGTACTGCTTGACTTAACCGAGTGTGTTAGACACGTGAAAATGAATGTGTAGCATGTTTGGCATAATCAAATACTAACAGCCTGATCTTGACTTCCAACTCCTCACTCCTGATGCTGCAGTACTGCCTACAATAACCGCAAGGATTATCTTTTATCGATATCTTGATTTTGAAGAAGTTCTTTAGATATTACTTAAGTAGAAACATGCGAATTGAATACTAACGTCCAACTCCTCAAATCTGATACTCCAGTGTTACTGCCTGCCACAACCGCTAGGTTTAGCGTTATGCAGATTTTGAAATACTGCTTTAGATATTTGGTAGAAACATACGGATTTCATTATCATCATCATCATATCAGCCTGATAGAGTGACAGCGTGAGTGGTTCGCGTAGCGTAGGGCGAGCAGTTAGGCCTGCGGCCCTCCAGCTGAAAGAGTGACAGCGTCAGTAGATCGCGTAGGGCAAGCCGTCGGGCCTGCGGCCCTCCAGCTGATAGAGTGACAGAGTGAGTGGTTCGCGTAGGGCGAGCCGTCAGGCCTGCGGCCCTCCAGCTGTTAGAGTGACAGCGTTAGTAAATCACGTAGGGCGAGCCGTCGGGCCTGCGGCCCTCCAGCTGATATAGTGATAGCGTGAGTGGATCGCGTAGGGCGAGGCGTCGGGCCTGCGGCCCTCCAGCTGATAGAGTGACCGCGTGAATGGTTCGCGTAGAGCGAACCGTCGGGCCTGCGGCCCTCCAGCTGATATAGTGACAGTGTGAGTGGATCGCGTAGCGTAGGGCGAGCCGTTGGGCCTGCGGCCCTCCAGCTGATAGAGTGACAGCGTCAGTAGATCGCGTAGGGCAAGCCGTCGGGCCTGCGGCTCTCCAGCTGATAGAGTGACAGCGTGGGTGGTTCGCATAGGGCGAGCCGTCGGGCCTGCGGCCCTCCAGCTGATAGAGTGACAGCGGGAGTGGATCGCGTAGGGCGAGCCGTCGGGCCCGCGGCCCTCCGGCTGACAGACTCACAGCGTGAGTGGTTCGCGTAGGGCGAGCCGTCGGGCCTGCGGCCCTCCAGCTGATAGAGTGACAGCGTAAGTGGATCGCGTAGGACGAGCCGTCGGGCCCGCGGCCCTCCGGCTGACAGACTCACAGCATGAGTGGTTCGCGTAGCGCGAGCCGTCGGGCCTGCGGCCCTCCAGCTGATATAGTGATAGCGTGAGTGGATCGCGTAGGGCGAGCTAGACTGCTAGACTGACAGCGGGAGTGGATCGCGTAAGGCGAGCCGTCGGGCCCGCGGCCCTCCGGCTGACAGACTCACAGCATGAGTGGTTCGCGACAGCGTGGTGATAGAGTGACAGCGTGAGTGGTTCGCGTAGGGCGAGCCGTCGGGCCTGCGGCCCTCCAGCTGATAGAGTGACAGCGTGAGTGGATCGCGTATGGCGAGCAGTCGGGCCTGCTGCGGCCCTCCAGCTGATAGAGTGACAGCGTGAGTGGATCGCGCAGGGCGAGCCGTCGGGCCTCCGGCCCTCCAGCTAATAGACTCACAGCGTGAATGACTCGCGTAGGACGTGCCGTTGGACCTGCAGTCATCAAGTTGATAAGACTGAGAGTATGAGTATACCCCTCGGGTTCGCGTAGGGCGTGCCGTCGGGCTTGCGGCCGTCCGGTTGATAGACAGAGAGTGTGAGTCCCTCCGGTTCACGTAGTGCGTGCCATAGTGCCGTCGAGCCTACGACTCTCCGGTTGATAGACTGCATAGATTGACCCTTTGGGCCCTCGGTTCGCGTCGGACTTTCCGTCAGACCTGCGGTCCTCCGGTTGGTCTACTGACAGTATGAGTTTATATTTTATAGTCTCGAAATTCGATTTGTATAATGTGTTCAATATAAAAATTTAGGCTTGCTTTTGCCTTTTCTCAATAAAGCAAATTGATTAATATATTCCTTATTGTCTTATCTAAGGTATTGTATGAATAACACGTCCATTTGAGACACTTCGGGCATTCAAGCTGACATTTTTTTAGTGTCGGATTTCTAAAAATATCTATTCAGCAGGAATTCCCCTCTCGTTACACATAAAAAAATGTCCATTACGTTTACATAACTATGTGTCGTGATTCAAGCGCGAGAGTTAAACGCTAGCATGCATAATTGTATTGCATATTACAAACAACATCTTTGATCTAGAATAAGTAGATATACGAGTAGTATCGGAAATTAACTTTACAATTGCACTAAAAACTTGAAAATAAAATAATTAAAAAAAGTTTTAATTTAAACTGTTTTTATTGCACCAAAAACTAGAAAATAAAAATTAGTTGTAACTAACCGTAGATGCTACTTTCTGTAGATTAGTCACGTGAAACTATTATCACTGTAGTCTTCCCAAGTTGGATGCTGAAAGCCACGTTTAGCCTCTATGTCAGTGGATTAAGCGTTACTTAATCGGAAACTTTTACCAAACTAAAATAAAAACGTGGGGCGTTAGTTATTATAAAGAAACATACAAGTTCTAAATATGAAAATGTGGAAATTTCTGCAGTGAGCGAGCGAAGCGAGCGAACAAAACCTTCCGGGGCAGATCCGACTCGGATAGGTTAGGTTAGAAGACTAAGGCGGGAGCTTCGCTCCCGCCTTAGTTTTCGAGGTTATTTTTTTTTTAGCAACCTAGAAAGTACTCAGCTCAGTAACACAGTAAGTAACGTATAGAATATTACTACTACCTCGATTATATTGAGGTTGTAATTATTCCTTCTCTGTTATGCTAAAACAAACTATGCCGATACTTTTTATGCACATCCAGATTATGCCTCATCATAAATAGGAGCATCGAAATTATGCTCGAATAATGTTCGAACAACTCGAAATCTGCCACAAAGAAATATGTTAAAGTTGAGTATGTCACAACAGTTTCTGCACAAAGCCCATTATGACTACATAGTTTATGTTATTCATAAAAGAATTATACCACAACAGAGTGAACCTAATGGGAAAATGTTTATAAATAAACAATTTATTTCAAATAACTTTATGAGTATAGATTAATCTACTTGACGACTTTAGGAGGATAAAATTTCGAAATAAAAATCGTTATGAACATTGTAGGTAGAAGTATAATTTTTAGTAAGAAAAAAAATATGAGAAAAATTTTTCGGAGTAATGATGATTATGAGTAAAAAACGGTATTAGTAAAAATATTCGAAGAAAAAATTGTTTAAGTGCCAATATGGACCCTTACTGGAGCATTCCATGGGCTGTCCCGTACAAACGCGTGAGTTTTCTTGCGAGTTATTAGTTATTACATATTATATATTGAGACTTTTTTGACTCCTATAGTCACGAAAGAAGACTTTGATAAACCCACAATTTTGAGAAAAACCGTGTTCGTACGGGACATCGGTGGACTTTTTCGTCGAATGCACATACTTTAGGAATATTATTTTCTATGATAAATCAATAAATCAGTTCCAAATCCATTCCCAGGATATTTACAAAGTTCTAGTAACCTTCTTTCGTAACAGTGACTTTGCGCCCCTGTTTTAGAGCTCAATTTTCAGTTTTGTGACCGTTTTCTAGTCGTAATCCATTACAAAATCAAAAAACTTTCATATACAATAGAATTTTGGTATTTTATTAGTACCTATGAATCTGACAACTGTTTGGACCTAATGCATACGTAGCGCTGCCTGGTGGCAGAAAAAATATCGAAAACCCACATTGGAACCCTAGACACTGACATGCTTCATGTAGCTTTTAATTTGTTACATGTCATCGCTCTTATTTTACATAGAAATAGAGTCTATCGCAAAAATCAAAGCAAGTAAGTGGCTAGGCTTCTCTAGGTAGTACCTGCCTAAGGAGTTTCTTACAATTTGATATAAAGCATCAATTTGACATAGGTAGTTCCTAAGTGGCCTAGGGTTTATTGGTTGACCATATAATCCGTACTACGTGTATTTAATTGGAAATAAGGTCTTTGCACACTATATCAACTCCACACCCACTCGACTCAAGTCTAATCATTGAAATTTAAACCCTGTGTCATATGTTCATTGTTCTATTTAAAAAAATATATTGTATTAAAATAGTAGTCAACCCCGACTCGTTTGTCACGCAACGACTATGCATTTGCGACTGACGTGTTTCGAGCAATCATTTTCATTGCCCACTCATTGACACCGCGTTGTCCACTAAAGACCATTGGGTGGATCAACTAGTTGACTACTCATCGTGAGTGTGAGTGGAGTTGCTGCCGTGTTGGCGTGGAGTTTTTTTTTATTTACACTATTTAACTAAACAATCATCCCATACGATTCCTATGATCAAAAAACTAGGTATTACTGAGTAAATTATATGCTCGTATAAAAAATGCACACGCTGTATTTCTTTGTAAATAATATTATGTATAATGAAGGAAATCATAATCGAAACTATATTATTATTTCACTTTATTACAGGTCTACCGTGCACAGTAGAGAATATCTTTACTTCAGTCGGACACAAACTAGAAGACTTCAAGCTAAAATAATACTTTACCTGTAGACCTACCGATAGTCGGACGACATCTGCCCAACGGCAACAAAGCAGTGGATGCGACTAGCACAGGACCGAGGAAAGTGGCGTAATACAGAAGAGGCATATACCCAGCAGTGGGTGGATACAGGCTGAATAGATAGACCTACCGCGAAAATCATAATTTACAGGGTCTGTCTCTGTCATTGGATAGGATCATTGGATGGAGGATACATATTTTAAGGGTCTGCCTGAAAATCAGCGTTGTACGAGTAGTAAATACTCTGCAACATCATGCTGAGGCAAGCTCCTATTTAGCATCCATGGAACTATATACTCGTAATCAGACATCGGAATTCTGGTAGCATTTTTGAGCTGTCATAGGGACTTCTCGTTTATCGACTACCGATTATACATATGTAATATGTATATCGATAGATGCAGAATACAATGTAAAATAATTTTATGATTACAAATAGAAGTACCTAAAAAACAGGCGGTCTTATCGCTAATGAGCGATCTCTTTTAGATAACCTTTGGAAATCAACTTTTAGGAATAATAAATAGAAATTAAAATAATATTTTTTTAATCCTTATTAATATTTGTGGATTTCTTATGGCTATTTTTCATTGCTTTCATTGCAAATCTTTTAACCTTCTCAGCCACTCAAAAGTTATCTAAACGAGATCGCTCATGAGCGATAAGACCGCCTATCGTTAACTTTACTTGTAATCATAAATATTTTATATTGTAATCTGTATTTATCGATATACATATGTATAATCGGTAGTCGATAAACGAGAAGTCCCTATGACAGCTCAAAAATGCTACCAGAATTCCGATGTCTGCTCGTAATATATGTTAATATTTACGTCAATTTTAAAATAGTTTTATTTTTCTTATGTCCTATTCTGTATCGTGCTTTTTTGTGATGCTAAATAAAAACTTAGTTTGTTGTTTTACCTACCCCAATCTAATAATTTCCTCACGTATACAGTAGATAAGTAAAGTACTAATACCTATAGGTAATATGTATATAGTTTTAAGTAAATGAATTATGTAACCAATAAATTGCATGTTTGGTCTAAGTTTGTTAATACAGAAAATTGAAATGGTAACTTAGGTATTACAATAATAATGGATTAATAAAAATAAATTATGTAATTTAAAATAGGTAATTTTATAATTTCTGAATATTATTAGGAATAAATTTAATCCTATATGAGTACAGAAAGCCTTTGCGTTCATTTTGAAATAAATAAATAAGGGAAAATATCATAATCGACATATAATTTATCTCATCTTAATCCTCGTCTTCAGAGCGAATCGGACTCATTAATGACTCCGTTCCACGTCCAAAGGCGAAGTGTGTGAATATGCAATTTATGGTCGCTAATCTACCCTACATTTTGAACCGTTTACCTGCAGATATCAGATCGGAAACCAATAGGCCAAAATTAAGGAGTAGTTTAGTATGTTTTAATGAATAATATTTAAATGTTATATTACTTAATTCTTTTTTCATCACACTTGCTGCCTAAGCGCGCCATTGTTTGCGCGCGTAGCGGGAGTAATAGAAAAGTGAAATTTCCTAGGGAGTAATAGAAATGTCAGTACGTCATTTAATAATGTTATTTCTTAAAACTTATTTTTTTGTCGGCAAATGTGATGAAAAACATTGTATGCATCACGGTCGGTAAACGAATTACTAACTCGAGTCATAAAAGCCCTCCGCCTGACGGCGTCGGGCTTCTAACACTCTCGTTAGTGTTTCCGTACTTACCTCCCTTGATGCACAATGTACTATTACATAAGCGAAGATACTCTGATCCCACAGTCAAACTGTGTAAACCGCTTTGTGGGACAAATGTTACAAGTATAACTTTCGATATAAGTAAATAAATAAAAAATAATGCCACCACCGATGAACCTAAGTATAATGCAGCCTTTAGAACCGTACACCCAACTTTTCCATTTTTCAAGTCAGACCTAATTTCCTAAAAAGAATTTGTTAAGCAGTTTACGCAAATCTTATTTGAATTGGACGCAAAGGATTTATTTGATAATTTAATATTTTACATTAATATTTGTTTCCAATGAATCGACTCGATGATGGAGTAGGAAGGTATTAATTAGCCCCTGGAATTAAAGAACTATGACGACGCTGAAGACCTCACTATATTAATCATGTTCTCATTAGATTCGTCTTAATAAGATCCTACATCAAATATGTTTTTTTTTTTGACGAAGGTAGTCAGCTGAGCTCTCAGCCCGCCTGATGGAAAGCAGGAACTGAAGCCCTTGGACATAGTGATCAAAACATCGCCTTTGCGCTCCCTACCCTGAGGAGTTAGATGGGTTGCCTCTATCTATGCCAGTAATTACACCGGCTGTCTTACCCCGAACCGAAACACAGCAGTGCAAACACTGCTATTTAACGGCAGGTTAACGGGTAAGACGGTGGTAGCTATCCGGGCGGACCACAGATGTCATATGTACCATAGATCAAGGAAACTTATCTACTGAGCGTGTCAAATGAACTCTGTGAAATCCACTGAGTTGTCCGTCTTTAATCGCAGCTTGCAGCTTTCGGGCGTCAAACTTTGTAAATTGCAGTGAACAAAAACATTAATAATGCCTCCTTAAGTAATTTTAATTGCAGCAACACAAAAAAATATGAATACTCAAGGGCCTGAGACATATTTAAAATCATAGGCAAGTAACAAATTCAGTACAAAATCTGACACGCTCGGCCGCCATACAAATGAATGAACTTTGTTTCTTCTATCCAAATCTAATTCTGTGGAGCGGACCCTTCATGAGGTCCTTCCACCAGTAAAATAATTATAAAAATTTCGTCGGGGATAATGCAATGCCGAGTAACTAACACATTTATTTAGGGTCAATTTGAGTGTCAATTGTTTGATATTTGAACTCTATCTACTTTGGTAGTTACGCGGTATTGCACTATCCCCGACTATTTGTTTTGCATCGAAACGCTCGAAGAAATGCCCAAAGAAAAGACAGTCGGTGAATTTTTTTTATATTAAAACCATTCAAGAGCATGTCGGGCCAAGGTCAAGTACAAGTTCTGCAATTATTCAAAAACGGCTGAGCCGATAATGTTCAAAATATATTTATTTTAAGGTGTTCATTAAGCCCATCATGATTATTTATCATAGTCACCACCCAAACTCAAAGCTCAAAACCAAACTCGTGGTTCAAAGTTTAAAGGGGAGGTCACTTTTTTTAATTCTGTAAGGGTTATCTTCGAAAATATTGAATTTAGAACAAAAAATTTAGTTTGGGACTCTTATTATTTTGAAAATACCTATTCAATGATACTCCAGTCTTTAGGATTACAGCTAAATAAAGAAATCATCCCCACTTTCTTGTAAACTCCCCAGTTTCCCGAATTTTTTTTTTGTATATTTTATTCTTCCACTTTATCGGCGTGATTCATATGTACATACCTACCTATATCGAATTGCAAATTTCTAGTAAATACTGACGGCCAAGGAGCTATGCTGTGGACAGACAGACAGACGGACATGGTGAAACTATAAGGGATCCTTAGTTTACTCATCATCATCATCATCTCAGCCATAAGACGACCACTGCTGAACATAAGCCTCCCCTCTGGACCTCCACATGTTCCGGTTAGATGCGACCTGCATCCAGCGTGTCCCGGCGACCTTCATAAGGTCTGTCCATCTTGTGGGTGGACGTACTACGCTGCGTTTGCCTAGCCGTGGTCTCCACTCGAGCCCTTTTCGGTCCCATCCACCATCTGCTCTGCGTGCAATGTGGCCTGCCCATTGCCACTTCAGCTTGCTAATAGTTAGTTTACTACGGAACACTAAAAATGTAATTATGACAAAAACTGGTTAAAAATTGCCACTTGAAATTTCAATGCGTAAATAAAACAGGCATCGATTGAAATCCGTACATTTAGCAATAGCCTTTTAGATAAAAAGTCTTTCCTTCAAATCAATATTGTCGGGATATCGAGGTGTCAGAGATATTGCAGAATGTAGAATATTCACTATCGTGTATTTTCTTGAGCGTAGATTACATGTTATAGATATCGCATTGCATTTTAAGCACTTTTACAACTCACATTCGTCAGTATCACATATATGTTTGTTTTTTTAATATCTGAAATGGTTTTATTTATGGCCATAGACTAGCTAGACGAGGGATAAGATGTGCATGTACCATTTGAACGCGTTCTTTTAATTTCCATTTAAATTGACAAAAGGACTACCGCGAACTTAAAAAATCTTAAATTTCGAGCATTTGTATCTGTTTGTCTAAATATGTGTCCCTATCAACTACTGTCACATACCGTGTTTAATCGTTTGTCGTTGTTGCCGTCAGGTTCTAACAAGTATGTAAGTGCGAAAGTGATGTGTAGCATGATAAATAGATAAAACGGGACCATCATAAGCCACCTGCTAAATAAATATAGGGTTCATCAAGAAATGTCGAAAGACACTTCAATCCCTTAGTCGGCTCTTACAACACTCACGGGAAGAGTTTGGGTGGTGACAAAAGTATTCTTACTGCCGTCACCACACGGTCAAATATATGATTTAGCAATTTACGCAGATTGTATTTTTTTAAACGCCAATACAAGATACAAAGTCAGGTTTGTATTTCGTCTACTGGAAGAATCTGTCTTTCAGAACAAAAGATTCCTTTTGCTTACGATGCCTCTCTTTTGTAGCTTTGCATAAAAATAAGTGAATATTCTTTTAAACATCAGCTTTATTTTGCCTACCTACGAAATGTTTATGTAAATGGAGAGAAAATATTTTCAACATATTATTGCTTATATATTTATTATTGAAGCGGTGGTGGCTCAGTGGGTTAGACGTCTGACTTTCAATCCGGAGGTCGTGGGTTCAAATATTATTGCTTACAGCTACTTAACTCGGTCTAGCTAGAATGTAGTAAAATAAGGTCAAGAGCAATTGAAGCCTATTTTTACCCCCTTATTCATAAACGTCTCCTATCTAAAGGTGCATTCAGACCAAAAGAGCATTCGCTGTTCTATCATTCTACGAAATCAACGAATCACGTTTCGTGTAACGATCGAATTTCGTAGAGTAGGGGAATAGAACAGCGAATGCTCTTTTGATCTGCATGCACCTTTAACAAACTGCTAAGTATTATTTGTCCCTTTCGGTCTTATAGATAGACGTATTCATTAGATCGAATGGGACAAACAATACTTAGCGGCTTGCTAAGTTAGGAGACGTATTATTACTTACAGCTACTTAACTCGGTCTAGCTAGAATGTAGTAAAATAAGGTCAAGAGCAATTGAAGCCTATTTTTACCCCCTTATTCACATACGTCTCCTAAATTAACAAGCTGCTAAGTATTGTTTGTCCCTTTCGGTCTTATAGACAGTTTCATTAGATCGAAAGGGACAAACAATACTTAGCGGCTTGATAAGTTAGGAGACTTTTATGAATAAGGGGGTTAGTCTTTGGTCGTCATCTAGGAACGGTACGGTTGCGATTTCAACATCTCTTTATGTCCGTCCGTAACTAATGTACAATACTGAAATGTGCCATTTTTCATTAATTTTAAAATAAATAATTTAAACATACGATACAATAAAAACTAACTTAAAATAACAAACTAAAACTATACTAAAAACCCTGCAGCGCCACGCCTGGTCCAAAAGTCATCACGCTCGCTGCGTTACCACGTTGTACAGCGATGGAGACCTGTTGGACCAGCCATGACTCAGAACGTGGGTCACCACCCCTCTCCCTCAACCGTCTACCTAGCTCCCTGAAAAATTCACCGGCCTTGGCCCAGCCGTTTCGATGGCAATGGGCACAAAGTCATACGTGACCCCCAAGGCAGAGTATTTGGCGTGTTTATTCCTGGCAGCAGTTTCCGCTGCCGAGCCCGTCGACCTGACAGTGTGCCTCAAATGGGACGCAGCAAATGTACTGGCACATGTTGTAGGCACCGCCCTCTGCGCCAAGGAACCAGTGTAAGCCCGCTGTGCCAGGGAACCAGTGTAAGCCCGTTTTCATGAATGAATGACTGTTCGATTTTATTTTATATTATATAATTACTCGTACATCACGATGTTTTAAAATAAGCCTTAAATATAAATAACAATTTTGAATACAAAAACATCCCACGTCCTAAGAGAGTTAGCCAAAAAATAATCGGACTACTTGTGTAATCACATTTGTATGTGCTTAGTAACTTAATTTAGATTTCAAAGTAAACAAACACAATACCGGTGTTACGTCAGCATTCCGAAAGATTTTAATGCTGGATTCCTGACCATATTTAGAGTCTTTAATGTTATATAAAATTTCCTGGATTCGGCTTGGTTTCAGAGATAATTAACCTTTTTTCGAAATAAGTTTTTCGACGTAACTTGTCATTTAACTTCTTTTGGATTACAATGCTACCACAATGTGTTCTAATATTACCACACCTTTTGCCTGACAATCAAAAAATACGAATAGACTTGACGAAATAACCTCTACCTAAAAAAAAACAATTGAAATAAATAATTTAAACAAATTGTTGTTATGATAAAAAGTACTGGAAATGTTAAAAAGTATTTACCTAAATCGGCCTAAAAAAAGAAATTTTTTTTTTTTTTGGTGGAATTGGCATTATTAGGTCTCATAATATTTTTTGTTTATTTTGATGTCTAGAATGCATAGTTAAAATCTTTCGCAATGCTCGCGTAACACCGTGTATAGATTTCAATCTTTTACACGCAAAAAAGGCACGATGGTTGTCGAGTTGCGGAAAAAAGCCCAGTAAAACTAACTAACTAAGTATGTATACTTTGTAATCTAGATACAAAAGTAATCGGATTTAATATTTTCTTCGGTTAATATACGCGAGTTTATCCGTTTTCAAAGTTTTATTTAATCGGATTTAATTCGGAATTCGGACCACTATGCGTCGGGCAGGTAGAGTGCCGAGAAAGATGGCCGCATGCTGGATTCTGCATGTCTATGCCATTAAAAGCTTCCACTTGAAGAGTTACGGCGATGACTAAATGTGTTCTTACTGCCGTCATTACGCGGCGGCATATGCAAATAAGTAAATTTATACATATGTACTATGTAGAGCTCACCGGTATTCGAAACCGGGACTTCTAGCTTTGCAGGCAAGACCTACCGACTACCGACTAGCAATATACCGAGGAGAAGTTTCATAAGTTGCGAAACATCTATAGATAATGTTCTTGGAAATATAGATGTTACAAGCAATCTAATCATGCCAAAACCGTTGTATATATAGGTACAATGGTACATGCCTTTTAACGTATAATATTATATGTCTTGTTTACTCAATTGTGAAATTAAACATTCTTCTTAACACTCTTTTATAAACATATTGCGAAAACACAAATCAAATTATTTATTTAACTAAATATTTTGATTTGTACTCCCCCCCCCCCCCCCCCACCTCGGACATAGGTGATCTTGGTCGTTTTTCTTTGGTATATGACATCTAATATTTATAACTCTTTTATAAGTTCTCATGGAAACATTCTCAATGAAAAAAAAAAAAGTATCTTGGGACATCTTACACAAATCGACCTAGTCCCACGGTAAGCTCAATTAAGGCGTGTGATGTGGGTACCAGGCGACGATATATAATAGATATGCGGGGGTCGTGTGTATAGCACCCACAAATCAGAAGGCGTGTTATTTTGTTATTTACAAGTATATTTACATAAGTTACAGATAATTTACAATTATTAGTTTACAATTCGTTAGCAGATAATCACCACAATATTGCTAGGATTTGAACGGAACAGACACTACTGACAGCAATGTTGTTCGTTTCGTTGCCATGGCAACGGCCGCTCAGCGCGCCTGCGCGTGGACTTAGCACATTCACGTAGGCATGTAGTGTGGTAGGTCACCACATGTTCCCCCTGGCCAGACCGTGACTACGGTCGAAATCTGCTGGGGAACCTCACGACTCTTCCACTCTTCGTTTGCTTCTGCTGTTCTGCCGGTTTGGTTTCGTCACTGGTTGGTGATTTAGGTAAATCTTCTCGCATGATGTAGGCTGGCTTGAGTCTATCTACTGTGACGTTATTCAGTTTGCCTTTGATGTCAATAGTGTAGAATTTAGGCTGACGTTTGATGACTCTGTATGGGCCTTCGTAAGGTGGTTCTAGTGAACCACGTACACGGTCGACACGGAGGAAAACGTGTGTACAGGTTTCCAAATTACGTGGTATGTAAAATGGGGAAGACGGTATATGCCACGATGCTGGTCTTGGTGTTAGCTTGTCCATGTGGGAACGAAGGCGTGTGACGTACTCTGTAACATCTGCGACTTTGTAGTCAGGTAGAGGTGACAGGAACTGGCCTGGTAAGCGAAGCGTCTCGCCGTAGACGAGCTCTGCCGGGGTAGCTTGTAGATCTTCCTTAACGGCGCTTCGAATACCAAGCAGGATCAGTGGAAGAGATTCGATCCATGTAGATGATGAAGAATGACACATGATGGATGACTTGAGCTGACGATGGAGCCTTTCTATCATACCGTTAGCAGCAGGATGATAAGCCGTGGTGCGGAAGTGGTGTGCACCAACCAACGATGTCAGCGCTTTGAAAAGTTGGCTCTCAAATTGTCGGCCACGATCTGTAGTGATCCGTAGTGGACATCCGAATCTAGCGATCCAGCCAGACACTAGGGCTTTAGCGCAGGATTCGGCTGTGATATCTCTGAGTGGAAATACCTCAGGCCATCGCGTGAATCGATCGATGACGGTGAGACAAAATCTGTAATCAGAGGAAGGGGTTAGGGGCCCTACGAGGTCGAGATGAATATGAGCGAACCTCGAGGATGGAGTGGTGAAAGTGGAAAGTGGTGAAATGGTATGACGAATGATTTTGGTTTGTTGGCATTTTAAGCATTGCCTAGCCCACTCTCTACAATTTTTGCGTATCCCTGGCCATACGAATCTTTCTGAGACCAGTCGCACTGTAGCTGAGCATCCTGGATGATGAAGTCGGTGTAGTTGCTCGAAAACTGGCTTTCGAAACTCTGGTGTGACATATGGACGAGATTGTCCAGTAGAAGTATCACAGAAGACAGGTAAAGTGTTATGAAGTGTAGGTATCTTCTTCAGTTGGAGTGACGAACCATGATTGATCAGATCTTGCAGCTCTGGATCAGCTTCCTGAGATCGTGCAAGAGCCTGATAGTCGATAGGGATGATGACTTCTTCAACACGGGATAAGGCGTCGGCGACAACGTTGAGAGTGCCAGGTAAGAATCTTAGATCGGTTGTGAATTGCGAGATAAAGTCCAAGTATCTGAATTGCCTTGGTGAGCATTTATCTTTGTTGGTGGAGAAAGCAAAGGTAAGTGGCTTGTGATCTGTGTAAACTACGAAATCTCGGGCTTCTACCATATGACGGAAGTATTTAATGGCCTCGTACACAGCCAGGAGTTCTCTGTCGTACGGGCTATATTTTGCTTGTGGCTTGCTAAGCTTGTGCGAGTAGAATGCCAATGGTTGCCAAGTATCATCAATGAGCTGCAAGATCTGATCAATCATGGTTCGTCACTCCAACTGAAGAAGATACCTACACTTCATAACACTTTACCTGTCTTCTGTGAT